>JACSYO010000851.1:0-12500 GCA_016806645.1 Ophiodon elongatus | reverse complement strand
GAAACACACCGCAAACATAAAGAGAACAGCGCAAACGTATTTACACGTTTACAGTCTTTTACACGTTTTTGTCAAATAGCGAATAACACTCTGAGATGGTAAAATGACTTATTTAATGTTTATTTTGTCTTTTTGCAACATGTGGGACATGGGAATGGATTTTATTTTACAAATAGCCTATGCGGGCTGTATAAAAGTAGTAAGTGACGACAGTCAATCAATGGCAGCATCAAAGAGGCATTAAAAGGTGTTTGGAGAACGTGTGGATCATCACAACCAGGGAGGTCCTTGAGCGTGCAGCACCCAACAGATTATGAGTTTGCTGCAGCAGAACGCAAGATTGGCCACAGACAGACACAGAGATGCACACTCAACCGGTCGTTAGAGCCCTTACCTGCATGACCTTGCCGTCCTTGCCGCGGTACAGCGTGTAGAGCTGATAGGCTTTGTAGTTGTGCGGAGGGATGTCGGCTCCTCGCGGTTTGCATTTCCTCTTGTGAGCGGCTTCGCTGTGCCGGGTGTCTCTGCGGCGCAGCGGTTCGGACAAAGACGGCTGAAACACCAACAGCACCCAGAGGGTAATTATTCCACCTCAAAGCGGTAACGCGAGGGAAGAGCGCTGCTCGTCGTCTTCACGTGTTCAGAACTTCCACGAGCAACGGTTCGCTTCCCTTTTCCTACATGAACATCAGGCTGGATTCCAGTGTGTTTTTCTATCGGAGGTGACTTTAAGGACCTACTTTCTCTTTCTGCTTCTTGTTCCTTTCCGTCGTCTTGGCGTTTGTCTCGGTAACCTCAGCGTGTTTGCAGGCAGCTCGGTCACTGCTCTGGGTGTCATCCGCAGCACTGTCCTGCAGGGAACAAAATTATTTTAATTAATTACAAAATATTTAGATTTATACAAGAGCAAGCGCTAAAACAAGTTCAACCTGTTAACGATCCGACGGCGGGCCTGTCAGAGGCTGTAAATAAGGTTATCATAAGAAACTAGACGACCTGATCGGGAGGGAGGCTAAATGACACTCGTCAGTTGGGCTAAGTTTTAGCGAGGGAAAACTAGCATGGTGATTTTCAAAGGGGACCGTTGACCTCTGACCTCAATGTATGAGAATAAAAATGGGTTCTGTGTTCCCCACGAGTCTCTCTTACAGAAAGGCCCACTTTATGCTAATCCCATGCAGTATAAATGTGCTATTTCCCCTTATTCTAAAATGGTGTATTTGAATATTTCTGCATACTGGTTTCTCTTAAAGTCACTGTATGAAATGACGTGTTGTGACCTCTGGGATAAACACAGCCTCATGAACTTTACATCCACAAACTAGAGACCGTTCTACTCCTTTTTCTATTTCTATGGGTAAGTAATAACAAACTCATGCTGTAAAGCCGAGAGTAAAGGATGCTAAGTTCAGAGCAGGACGAGGGGAGGATTTAAAAAATAATTCAGTGAAATCTGCTCCAGGGATCAGCACTCTGTTTTTGACCTTTGTACTACACTACTTGAAACTTAAATATCGCCTTATGAATATCGTTCTGTTCTTCACTTTCCTTTCATCCCAAGGTTTTTACCTTACAGGGCAGCATCTCATCTCTGGGCACAGACTGAGCTCTGCCCTCCGCCTTCAGCTTGTCTCTCCTCTTCCTCGCACTCCTGCCACGCACAAAACTCTGCACCTGCACGCACACGGGGAACAAAATGACCGGAGTCACTGTTAGAACTATCATTTGTGCTTTGTTAAAAAAAAAAGAAAAAAAAAAGAGGGTATATACAGTGGAATAAAAAAATAAAATAAATAAATTATATATATATATTTATATATATATATCATTTTATATTTTATAAAAATCAATAAAAATTATATATATATAAAATTATAATATATATTTTTTTATTCCACTGTATATACCCTTTTTTATAAAATCAATGGCCAAAGTGCAAAACGTCCTATCTGCAAAATTATCCTTTTTTGTATTTTTGTATTTTCTCAAAAAAGTGCATTTTTCAGATCGGAGGTTTGGCTCTTCGGCCATCGATATATATATTATAACTAGTGCATGGATTTAAAAAAAGGAGATTTGTTGACTTTTTATGTCCCGATACTGCAAGAATAATATTTTTCAAGCCTGATTTTTACTTAGAATTTTGAATTACTAAATACTGTATATTAATTTATTTTAGGCTTTCAGAAAAATATCTTGGAAATTTCGGGAAAGAAGCGTCCTAGTGGAAAAGTGGACGACACATATTGCGTAACTGCAACTCCTGTTTGATTCCAGCTTGGGATCTTTGTCGCTCGTCGTCTCCGTCACGTCTTTAATGAACTGAGCGATGCTGAACCAAGTGGGCTGAACACAATCCATTTTATCATTAGGAATTGAGAACAGCTACATTATTCATGGAAAAGATACAAATAATTAAATACATTTAGTCATTTTCCAAAGTTTATAATAACCATGTATCAAACTGAGACCAAAATAAAACAAAGGAAAGAAAAGAGAAGACATTTTATTGAATTGCACATCATGTTATGAAAAGCTGTATTGAAACAGTCTGTAGTCTACTGGTTTTTACCTGGGGAGCTTTGGTCAGTAGAAGAGCCACCTCCGGGTTGTTGTGTTCTCTGGCCTGGTCCAGAGCCGTCTGACCTGCCTGCACACACACACACACACACACACACACACACACACACACACACACACACACACAGTAAATTAATTACAAACACTTCTTCTGAGCCTTAACGATGTGGAAAGAGGCTGCGGGAACTCACATTGTTGCAGATGTGGCTGTCTGCGCCGGCCTCTAGCAGCAGACGTACCGTCTTCTTATGATTCAGAGCAGCAGCCACGTGCAGCGGCGTGTCCCCAGCCTGCACGCACACGCACACACACACACACACACAACACTTATTTACTTATTTAAAACTTCAAAACATCTGATGCTTGTACGAACATTCACATCTCACAGGCTCTCTCAAGCAAGTCAAAACAAATACAGAACACGGGTTTTAGGTGGAGAAGCCAAAATTCAAGATAACAGACTAGATCTAACGAAGACATTTTAAATATGGGATTTGATGCGGCACATCGACACACGTCTTTTCACAGTCTTCAACAGTTTTACGTCAAAATGAGACTTTCTTAGCGTGCAAAATTATATTTGAACAAACATCATGAATGTAATTGATGGCACAATTCAAACGAGATCAAATAATTCTATGTTTCTATGTAACCACACACAATAAAGGTCCTATTGTGTGTCAAGCGGAAAGGGGAGGGACTTCGTCTTTTTATTGGCCTTGGAAGATTATGGCTGATTTAAAATAGTAGATGGCATTTTGAGCCATTTTCAACCATGAAATGACGATAAATGTCGTAAGAATTGTCCCTATTATCACCAGAATTGATGCGTTTCATCATATCATTAAGTTTATAGCTTAAAAAAAAAACATGTTTAAGTATGCCGTTACTCTTTAAACATTGATACATTCCATTCAATAGTATTAAATAACGCCATGTAGGATTCTTAGCTGGTGAACTCACCAGGTTTTTCTCTGACACGGAGCAAAAGGCTCCCAGCAAGATGCGGATCACAGCCACGTGGTTGTAGCGGGCCGCCACGTGCAGACATGTATCCCCCGCCTGGAAAATACATTCAGCAATTTTACAAGAATTCTATTTTAAAAAAATATGAATTGATTTTAAAGATGTGTCACAGGAGAATGCGCAAAATTTGTTTAGCCCAAAATCCCAAATTGAGCAGAAAGCTAATGATGGTCTGAGGCTCTTGATATATGTTGCGTCATCGTCAGCCAATCACAGAACAGTGATGTTACTGCTTTACACAAAGACGTTTGACATGAACTGATTTAATTGGCTATTTGCAAAGCAGTTGCATTGTTATTTTTTCGCTTTTGGTCTAGTTTGCAGATCACATTTTACATTCAAACATATACATTCATAAAGTATAATTATCATTTACCCAAAAGTATTGGAATATACAAACACAAATGGAATATTGCCCATACACCGGAAAAGACGACCTGATTCACTGATTGAAGAAAAGCAATCGATGGCAATTCTGATAATTGATTATTTATTTAAATTCTTAATATATATATAAAAAAAGTGCTGCTTTTTTATTCAATGTTTTTTTTATAGAGTATATTTATGTTTTTTTTGGACAGAAAAAAAAGCAAAAAATAATGACACGAATAAAAAATAATAATGATTTTTAGATTAACGTGCACCGGTAATGCTCGTTAGCTTCAGAGTCATTTTAAATGAATGCATTACTAATTTATATTAAGGTGAGCCAAATTATTTCTACTTTATCCACTTTTACCTGACAGTTTGATTCTATTCCTTCCAGTTAAAGGGCCAGCGTGCCATCTGCAACCTCACCACCAGAGGCCACTTTAATGACAGCATGTTTGAGTTTTGGCCCAAAACAACGTCATCAAATATTGAAGGTTCCCCACTGAGCGCGGACACACGACACCTTCAGCACTCCGGGTGCATGTGAGGACAGCTGCTGTTCAGACGTCGCTGTTCGGTGAGGAACGTCTGAAGTGCAAATGTGCAATGCAGTGTTTCATAATTAAGTGACTGCTGTGCCATGCAGGCAGCAGTGAACTGCAGAGAAAGTTAGATACATGTGAAGCGCGTGAGGAAGAAGTCATGCTTCAAGTTTGTTTTTAAAAAGAGCATTTTACATGAAGGGAGGGTGAACGAAAAGAAACGGAGGGAGAAAAGTTGATTAAAATAGAATAACAGGTGGATCTGAAATGTGTTCGCTGACCATGTGACTTCAATAATCCATCACAGGAGCTAAAAGGCAAACGCTGCACTGATTGTTTTTCATTTTACCACTTGAGGGCAGTGAACACATCATCTGACATACACAGGGTTTTTATTTTAATTTTATTAATGGTAAATACAAAAAGTTGCCTGTTTACAAAGTAAGAATTACTGTATGTGGAGTCGTATCTCTGTCCACCTGATGAGTGACTTTAGCTGCTCAATGTTAAAATGTCCTCCCTCGTTGGTCTCAAACTTTGCCTGCTGTTACGTGCTGGAAACCAGGTCGATGAGATCAGTGAGCGTGAACCGAAACGGTAAAGTTGTGGACCAGAAAAACCCAAACGATGAGGCGCAGGAGCTCCGAGGAGCCGAGCGGGCCCCGGGAGCCCTGCTGGAGACTCACGTGGTTCTTGTTGTCGGGCCTGGCGCCTCCCAGCAGCAGAACCTTGGAGCTCTGAGCGTGGCCGTTCTGACAAGCCAGGTGGAGAGCTGTGTTTCCTGCCTGGAAACAGAAAGTCTTCTTTTATTTGTGTTTACGAGGATCCGTTTTCTTTACGATCACACAAACGAGTAATGCAATTTTTTATTATCTTATTCAGATTCACAGTGTTCAAATACTTGAAACAAACTGAACTGACATACAAGCCAGTTATAGTCTAGAACTAGAATTTATATACAGTTAGTTTCACATGTAAATCAAGCTTTTGTATTTTTGGAGTAATGATGTATTTCCTCAGTAATAGATGGCGATGAGAAGACGATGGTAATTTGAATTTGCATCTTTGAAAACTGAAAAAAAACTTAGCTAAAATATACTTCAATCTTATGGATCCCTTCCTGAAATATTCCAGCCAATCAAATGGATATTTTCAGATTTATATCTGCACCAATCTTAAAAAAAAAAAAAAAAAAAAACTCATTTTAAAAGTGACTGCTACTGTGCATCACTTCCTTGTATGCTAAAAACACTTTGTGATACCAGTAAATGGAATGAAGTCATATCTACAACTTTTTCCCAAAGTCAAGAATAAACTTTCACGCTCATTAAAGTGAGACTACGAAACATTTAGCTGAACAGCGGCCCCTGTGGCCACAGGTTGGAACTGCAACACGTCGTTCCGTCAGTTTCTTGTGAAACTTTTCATTTGTTCGAGGACGAATGTGTTATTTCTACTTTCATACAGTTTCAGTGTTGCTTAAAGTACTTATTGCTGTGTAGCACATGGCCTTGTTTCCTGGTGAACTTCTCTCAGAGACCGTACGCTGACACGCACATCTTTTCACTTCCTAGCGTTGTAAACAATAAATTACATTTATATATGCAGCCGTCACACTGCGGCGATCAGATGGTTTTAAAGTACCACATCTATAAGGCATCAGTGACTGGGAGGACGACGTATGAAAAAGACTAAAATCACATATGAGGACATTTTGAATGACTTTGTAGCGTCTCTTGGTGCGGATGGCTCCGCTACGAGGAACTACAAAGGACTCTGCAGTGTTTTTGTAATTAGACGAAGGTCTTTGAAATGTATAAATACGAGTTCATCTCGAGAGCCAATTAAACCAGTCTGTCTGTCAGCTAGCTCGACGCCGTCTGGCTAGCTATCGCCAAATTGGTGGTTCTTGATTTACATTATTTTTATTTTTTAATACCCCATGATTAGACATGCCGTGTGGACCTGTGTCTATCCCTTCTGGTGGTGAAAGTAATTTAAAAAAACACTGTTGACGTGCATTTTGTACGCCGACTGGCCAGTATCGTACAGCCAGCAGCTCCCAAAAAGTACATTTCCAAACTGATCACATATTATGAACGGTTACTTTCTAATTAATAACTACTTATTTCAAACTTAAAAACGGTATTTCTTGGAAAGTAAAGGGGGGATGAAGCCGGCGACGCGAAACAAAGCAATCACAGTTTTGCTCTAAAACGAAAGTAAGATTACGAAATGACACAATGCGGAAGCGCCATAGTTCAAGCAAAGAATGAGGTCAACAGGAAGCAGTGAACCACCGCTTCAGGAATTCTACACAGTTCACAGCCAGCGGCTGAAGGTTGAGCAGAATCACCTTGTTTTTGGCGTGAGCGTTGGCTCCGGCCTTCACCAGCACTTTGACCGACTGGCTGAATCCGTGCCAGGACACCTCGTGGAGCGCCGTGTTGCCGTCCTGACAAGACAGAGGACAAAAAGCCTTCAGGATACTTCCATTCAGGGGGATTCTCTTCCTTCGTAACTCTAGATGTTAGGGAGGCCGCGAAGAATTACGATTACGAGACCGATGAGTCACGTCGTACTTACCGGTCTGTGTAGAAATAGTTGCATCCTGCATATGTTTCACACGAAAGCCGACCCATAAAAGGGGCGAAGATGCCCTTTGAGCATCTTTTGATGCATTAAATATACTTGTGTATATGTATATACTTTGGGGGGGCAAATCCTGGTTGATTGTATGAAGTCTGGACAGCAAAAGAAAATACATAAAAGGACTTTTGCAAATCGGATCCAAACCCCGCTTGGAGGTAGTTTGAAATGCGATTCTATTTCTACAGATGCGTCTCCGTCAAAGAGGATTTAAAATGGTGGAGAGAACAGCAGTAAGTGTGGACAGACGGCTACGTTGTTACCATAGCAACACATGCGGTTTGGTGAAGTCTGGACACAAAGAATCGGATCTCATCACTTGCAAATAACAGTTAGGAAAGTCCCTCGAAAAAGATCTGATTTGAGAAACAAATCCTTTGCCCAATATAAGCTTGGTTCTTTATCGGTAAATAAACACCTTATCGATGATGGCTCCGTTTACACATCTTTTTTTTCCTGATATTTTAATAAGCCCTGGAAAACTGACAGTAAGTAATAACGTTGTACTTGTACTTGTTTGCATTTCGGAGTGATCATCCAAAATGAGCCAACTTTAAAGGATTTATGTGGAAAAAGGGGCTTAATCAAAGCATGCATGGTAATACTGGCTGGATTATTTTGGTACATCCACTGGGACACCATTAAAGGGACAGTTTGTTTTAAAGTGGGGTTGTGTGAGGTACTTGTCCTTAGTCAGTGTTTTACTTACAGTAGAAACAGACAGGAGTACCGGCAACGAAGCAAAGCAATGTACTGCTGTGGATGGGGGCGGCAACAAAACCATCCGGAAAAATTATATGTATTTATATATTTTGAATATTTTTACTGCTTTAACTTGCTTTAAATTCTCCTTTGACAAAAATAGTAATTTTACCTCGTAGAACACGGGAGTCGCTGGTCTACTGTTGCCTGAAATCGGTGAGTTTGTTCATGTTATTGTGTGTTTCTGGGGACCCACTTTTCAAAAATGACAAACTATAGCGACCTAATTCACAATAAGCCTCATCGATAAATCGTGAGAAGATAAAATTTGTGTGTACATGAACGTTCCTGACCATCTTTACTGCCATTTCCGCAGCACCTTATAATACCTGAATAAGTCAATCAGCCATTTTGAAGAGATGTATGTTTGATAAATTATAAACTTTGTTTCACGCATGTGTTATTGAAAACATATAGACATGTTAAATACTTTATTGAGACCAAATAGATGCAGTTAGATGGAGGCTTCTCATCCTTTTCATTTCCTCTCATCAGTAAAACAAACTGAATGTAAGATCGCCTTTCATACTAGATTAAATGGTATAAAGTATCAGAACATTGAGGCTCCCTCATGTGGCTCAATGGTATTCTGCAGATTGTAAATCTCAAATAAAAAGACCGGAAGAACTTCTGCAAAAATGAATTAGCGACCCAAATAAAATTGTCCATTTATGTATTTGTGCTGCAGAAAAGAACATAATGCACTTAAAACTAAATTCCACTGGCTGTGGAGCGGTTAATAAACAATCTAATCTAAACTCATTAAAGCACTATATTTCAGCACGGAGAGAGTTTTGTTGCGTTCCTCTTTCCACCGTGACCCCAAACACACGACTGTACTTTTCACGGGGCGAATGAGGCTAAGCAGATTACAGGCCCACTGGTTTCTCTATGATTATCAGATGCTTAAATGCAGTCATTATTCTTGCTTTGTGGGCGCGTGTGTGTGTGTGTGTGTGTGTGTGTGTGTGTGTGTGTGTGTGTTTCTGTCTTTTGATCCGCACCTTGTCCTGTCTGTCCAGTGCACACCCTTCCTGGATGAGAGCGCCGATGACGTCACCGTTTCCCACCATGGCGGCCCGCTGTAACGCCGTCTGCTCGCCCTGCCAACAGGAACACACAACACTGAGTAACGCTACGTGGCAAGAAACACTCCAAACCAGCACCCATCCATAGAAAAAAAAAAAATATTCCATCATCAGAACTTTGTGGCCTGGCTGGGTCGTTTTTTATTCCTGCTTACTTTGAGTGGGAAGAACACATGGATGGATGTTGTTTGCATGTCAGCGCGTACAGGTTAAACTCAGTCGAGCTAGATTACTGCATGTTTATAGGATCAATAGAAGGCCTGCTCAAAAGAAACACACCCTGGAACTTTTCCACAGATCAGTAGCTGGTGTACACGTCCTAATTTACATATTTCTGAATTTATAATTAAAGGAATACAACATTTTGGGAAATACACTCATTTGCTTGCTTGCTCACTTTTTCTGAAGAGTGAGTTGAGTTCAAGTTTCCATCTAAATGCGGTGAAGCTTTACAAATGTTTACAAATAAAATAACACTTTTTGTGTGCGCAAATTGGAAACGTGCATAAAAAAACAGGCGGATGGAAAACCACTTAATCTCATGTCTGCGTGTGATGAGTAGCACTGGAGTCAGAGACCTGGTTAGCCTAGCTTAGCATAAAGACTGAAAGCAGTGAGAAACCTCTAGCTTGGCTCTCGAAAGCTCACTGATCAACACATATCGTGTTTTTGTAAACTAATTAGCAGGAAGTCATGTGCTGGATTTCTTTTGCAAACAACACAAAACTGGCAACCCACGGACACCTAAGTGTGCACGGTTGCACCGAAACTGCTCCCCGAATCCATGAAGTCATTCTGACTGCTGCTTGTGGACAGATCAAACAGAGGTACAACGTGTTAATCGGCGGGCCGTAGTCCATTCAAATCAGAGGGGAAGTGATACTTTTGTATCACTTCCAGAATGAAAGCGAACCACATTTTGAAAACAGTTTGCTGAGAGGCGCGAACGAATCTCTTCTCCTCCCGTTCATCTCAAGAGACTTTAGAAACGTCGCTATTTTTGTGGACTGTGTTTAGCATCTTTTGCATCTTCTCTCCGGTCCAGATGTCGAGCAACAAGTCAGTCCTCACTCACTCGTGTTTAAGGAACAGTGAGTAGCATTGAGGGGGATCTATTGGCAGAAATAGGATATAATAAGAATGTTTTCTTTGGTGTACAATCACCTAAAAATAAGAATAGTTTTCGGCCATCGTAGTTCTTCAACACGCTTGGCACAAGTTTCTCGTTGGTTGCAATCGGAAGCCTCACAGCTAGTGTGTTCAGCCTTTATGCTAAGCTAAGCTAAGCTAACCGGGTCCGTATTTAACCAATCTGAGCTTTATTTTTATTTTCTACTCTCACTCTTGGAAACACAGCAAACAGGGTTTTTTTTTTCTCCAAAATATGTTGAACTATTCCTTTAAAAAAAAAAAAAGATAGTTTGATTATTGGGAATTTGGTTTTTGATGAACAAACTCCTGTATTATTACCTTCATGTCTCTGCATGCAGGTTAAATTTATGAAATGATCCTTTGTGTATTTACTGCATGCTCAAAATAAATGCATCTTGACACATTTAGGAAGTCTATAGTTTTACAAGTAACGACTAAATAATACCATCCACCCATCAGTATCACGGACAGTAAATCCAACAGATAATATCACAGAACATTGTTGATAAAATAGAGAATCTGAGCTATTTCATCTCATAAACATCTGTACTAAAAGAAGCTAATCTTACTATTTAACATATATCAAAATAGCAAAAATAATTCCCAAAACACAAGCTATCCCTTTATAAGTGGACTCCTTTTCAATAAGCACACCATGTATCCCCAAGATCAGCAGAGTTATGACTGACTCAAGCAGCAATGATGTTAATATGGTCCCATAGAGCAGTTATACAAACCACAGCATGTAAACTCAAACAGCTCCGTTTGCTGTTTGGAGTCCAGAGTGGTTTGTATAACCGTGACAACGGTGACATACAGTCCCAGGGGAAGAAAAATAAATAAAGATTAAGCTCACATTTATGCCCAGCCCATTCAATTCAGCACACAGAGCAGA
This sequence comes from Ophiodon elongatus, assembly GCA_016806645.1. Lineage (NCBI taxonomy): Eukaryota > Metazoa > Chordata > Actinopteri > Perciformes > Hexagrammidae > Ophiodon > Ophiodon elongatus. The sequence continues at coordinate 1,434 of JACSYO010000851.1, read as the reverse complement.
TTAGTGGAGAGGGAACGGGTTTGACATGAGAGAGAGCGCTGGGAGAACGAGCAGTGATTTCCAATGAGAGGTGGAGGAGGAAGAGGAGGGAGAGGAGGAGGAGGGTCATTCCAAGCTAGATAAGAAGCAGCAGCAGCGGTGGAGGAGAGGAGTTTGTTCAGGGAAGCAAGGAAGGAAGGAAGGAAGGAAGGAAGGAAGCATTGGGGTGATGGGGGGATAGATTTCCTCTGGCTCAGTGGGAGCAGTTTTAGCTAACCTCCTTCACTCTCCCTGATCCTCCAGGCTCTTCCCCAGCCCTCCTCCACTGTCTTCTCTCCTCCTCCTCCTCCTCTTCCTCCTCTTCCTCCTCCTCCTCCTCCTCCTCCACCTCCTCCTTCTCCACCTCCTCCTCCTCCTGCTGCTGACTCAGTCTGCACCTCCTGCTCCCTCCAGTCCTGGAGGACGAACTGCAGCCTGTTGCGGAGCTCATTGACCACAGAGAGTGAATTTGGCAACGCCACACATCTGGCTTCTCGCTATCGGTAGGAAAGGGGGACTTGCATCCTGAGGGAAACCCCACGAGTGGACAGTCCAAAGGGTCCCATTCAAGGCCACTGGAGGTCATTAGGCTACTGTTGTATTTAAAACACAAAACTGAGAGCAAAAAAAAAAAAAAGATAAGCAATGCACTGGTAACGACTAAATCAGGGCTGCGGCGCGAGAGCTGGAAGTGGAAACATGGCCGACGGGGCCGACGGGCCGGGGCGGAGCTACTCACGTCGTCTTGGATGTCCAGGTCGCAGCCGGCTCTGAGCAGGATACGCACGACCTCAATGTGACCTTTGTAGGCGGCCAAGTGAAGGGGGCTCCTGCCATACTGCGGACACAAAAACACACAAAGGGCCCAGTGAACAAAACACCAGAGAGCACACAACGTAAGCACACGAGCTCCCCAAGTGGAGTAAATAAAGATGTACACAAATCCACCCTCCGCTGTCCCACACGCAGCATCACAACCCGGCGGGGAGGAAATTGTCGTCGGCGTAAGTAACGGCGAAGACAATCTGCTGCGGAGTACGATTCCATCTCCGTAATGAGTCGACAGAAAACAAACAAATACTTAATCTGTGGTTTAAGAGAATCATGCAGAATCTGTTCACATCTGTTCATGTTTGCAGAGGAGAGGATGAGCTCTGTATCCTGCCAATACACGGACCTGTGGGCGGGGCCTGAGGCGGAAAGGCTACTTAACTTTGGGGAGTTAAAAAAAAAAAAAAGGATCAGTTCACAGATTTGTGCGATTTTATGTATAATTGTCTCGATTGTAAACGGCGAACATGGGTCCATCTGCTCCGTTGTATTTGATTTGAATGGGTGTATTGTTTATATATATATATATATATATATATATATATATATACACACACACATATATATATATATATATACACATAT
>JACSYO010000850.1:412500-535895 GCA_016806645.1 Ophiodon elongatus | reverse complement strand
CGTCATTAATGAGACCAATGACACCAACGAATCACGTCATTAATGAGACCAATGACACCAACGAATCACGTCATTAATGAGACCAACGAATCACGTCATTAATGAGACCAATGACACCAACGAATCACGTCATTAATGAGACCAATGACACCAACGAATCACGTCATTAATGAGACCAACGAATCACGTCATTAATGAGACCAACGAATCACGTCATTAATGAGACCAATGACACCAACGAATCACGTCACTAATGAGACCAATGACACCAACGAATCACGTCATTAATGACCAATCACACCAACAAATCAAGTCATTAATGAGACCAACGAATCACGTCATTAATGAGACCAACGAATCACGTCATTAATGAGACCAACGAATCACGTCATTAATGACACTAATGACGCCAACGAATCACGTCACTAATGAGACCAATGACACCAACGAATCACGTCCATTAATGAGACCAATCACACCAACAAATCGTCATTAATGAGACCCGAATCCACGTCATTAATGAGACCAACGAATCCGTCATTAATGAGACCAATGAGACCAACGAATCACGTCATTAACGAGACCAAATAAGACCAACGAATCACGTAATAACCAATGAGACCAACGAATCACGTCATATGACACTAGCGCCAACGAATCACACGTCATTAACGAGACCAATGAGACCAACAGAATACGTCATTAATGAGACCAATGAGACCAACGAATCACTTCATTAATGAGACCAATGAGACCAACGAATCACGTCATTAATGAGACCAACAATCACTCATAAAACACTAATGACACCAACGAATCACGTCATTAATGACACCAATGACAACAACGAATCACGTCATTAATGAGACCAATGAGACCAACGAATCACGTCATTAATGAGACCAATGAGACCAACGAATCACGTCATTAATGAGACCAATGAGACCAACGAATCACGTCATTAATGAGACCAATGACACCAACGAATCACGTCATTAATGAGACCAATCACACCAACAAATCACGTCATTAATGAGACCAACGAATCACATCATTAATGGGACCAACGAATCACGTCATTAATGACACTAATGATGCCAACGAATCACGTCATTAATGAGACCAATGAGACCAACGAATCACGTCATTGATGAGACCAATGAGACCAACGAATCACGTCATTAATGACACTAATGACGCCAACGAATCACGTCATTAATGAGACCAACGAATCACGTCATTAATGACACTAATGACGCCAACGAATCATGTCACTAATGAGACCAATGACACCAACGAATCACGTCATTAATGAGACCAATCACACCAACAAATCACGTCATTAATGAGACCAACGAATCACGTCATTAATGAGACCAATGAGACCAACGAATCACGTCATTAATGACACTAATGACCCCAACGAATCACGTCATTAATGAGACCAACGAATCACGTCATTAATGAGACCAACGAATCACGTCATTAATGAGACCAACGAATCAAGTCATTAATGAGACCAATGAGACCAACGAATCACGTCATTAATGAGACCAATGAGACCAACGAATCACGTCATTAATGAGACCAACGAATCACGTCATTAATGAGACCAACGAATCACGTCATTAATGACACTAATGACGCCAACGAATCACGTCATTAATGAGACCAATGAGACCAACGAATCACGTCATTAATGAGACCAATGACACCAACGAATCACGTCATTAATGAGACCAATGACACCAACGAATCACGTCATTAATGAGACCAACGAATCACGTCATTAATGAGACCAACGAATCACGTCATTAATGAGACCAACGAATCACGTCATTAATGACACTAATGACGCCAACGAATCACGTCATTAAAACAATGAGACCAACGAATCACGTCATTAATGAGACCAACGAATCACGTCCTTAATGAGACCAACGAATCACGTCATTAATGACACTAATGACGCCAACGAATCACGTCACTAATGAGACCAATGACACCAACGAATCACGTCATTAATGAGACCAATCACACCAACAAATCACGTCATTAATGAGACCAACGAATCACGTCATTAATGAGACCAACGAATCACGTCATTAATGAGACCAAACTAATGACGCCAACGAATCACGTCATTAATGAGACCAATGAGACCAACGAATCACGTCATTAATGAGACCAATGAGACCAACGAATCACGTCATTAATGAGACCAATGACACCAACGAATCACGTCATTAATGAGACCAACGAATCACGTCATTAATGAGACCAACGAATCACGTCATAATGAGACCAACGAATCACGTCATTGAGACCAACGAATCACGTCATTAATGCCAACAATCCGTCATTAATGAGACCAATGAGACCAACAAATCACGTCATTAATGACACTAATGACGCCAACGAATCACGTCATTAGCCTGAGGCCAACGAATCACGTCATTAATGACACCAATGGCAAGCAACGTCACTAATGACACCAAGCACCAACAACAAAACCACAACCACCAACCCCAACCAATGAGACCAACGAATCACGTCATTAATGAGACCAGACACCAACACCAAAAACCAGAATCACGTCATTAATGAGACCAATGACACCAACAAATCACGTCATTAATGAGACCAACGAATCACGTCATTAATGAGACCAACGAATCACGTCATAATGAGACCAACGAATCACGTCATTAATGACACCAATGACACCAACGAATCACGTCATTAATGAGACAATGAGACCAACGAATCACGTCATTAATGACACTAATGACGCCAACGAATCACGTCATTAATGAGACCAATGAGACCAACGAATCACGTCATTAATGAGACCAATCACACCAACAAATCACGTCATTAATGAGACCAACGAATCACGTCATTAATGAGACCAACGAATCACGTCATTAATGAGACTAATGACGCCAACGAATCACGTCATTAATGAGACCAACGAATCACGTCATAATGAGACCAACGAATCACGTCATTAATGAGACCAATAACCAACGAATCACGTCATTAATGAGACCAACGAATCACGTCATTAATGAGACCAATCACACCAACAAATCACGTCATTAATGAGACCAACGAATCACGTCATTAATGACACTAATGACGCCAACGAATCACGTCATTGAGACCAACGAATCACGTCATTAATGACACTAATGACGCCAATGAATCACGTCCTTAATGAGACCAACGAATCACGTCATTAATGACACTAATGACGCCAACGAATCACGTCACTAATGAGACCAATGACACCAACGAATCACGTCATTAATGAGACCAATCACACCAACAAATCACGTCATTAATGAGACCAACGAATCACGTCATTAATGAGACCAACGAATCACGTCATTAATGAACCAATGAGACCAACGAATCACGTCATTAATGAGACCAATGAGACCAACGAATCACGTCATTAATGAGACCAATGAGACCAACGAATCACGTCATTAATGACACTAATGACGCCAACGAATCACGTCATTAATGAGACCAACGAATCACGTCATTCATGAGACCAATGAGACCAACGAATCACGTCATTAATGACACTAATGACGCCAACGAATCACGTCATTAATGAGACCAACGAATCACGTCATTAATGAGACCAATGACACCAACGAATCACGTCATTAATGAGACCAATCACACCAACAAATCACGTCATTAATGAGACCAATGAGACCAACGAATCACGTCATTAATGACACTAATGACGCCAACGAATCACGTCATTAATGAGACCAACGAATCACGTCATTAATGAGACCAACGAATCACGTCATTAATGACGCCAACGAATCACGTCACTAATGAGACCAATGACACCAACGAATCACGTCATTAATGACAGTAATGACGCCAACGAATCACGTCATTAATGAGACCAACGAATCACGTCATTAATGAGACCAATGAGACCAACGAATCACGTCATTAATGAGACCAATGAGACCAACGAATCACGTTATTAATGAGCCCAACGAATCACGTTATTAATGAGCCCAACGAATCACGTCATTAATGAGACCAACGAATCACGTTATTAATGAGCCCAACGAATCACGTTATTAATGAGCCCAACGAATCACGTCATTAATGAGACCAACAAATCACGTCATTAATGAGACCAATGAGACCAACGAATCACGTCATTAATGACACTAATGACGCCAACGAATCAAGTCATTAATGAGACCAATGAGACCAACGAATCACGTCATTAATGAGACCAATGAGACCAACGAATAACGTCATTAATGAGACCAACGAATCACGTCATTAATGAGACCAATGAGACCAACGAATCACGTCATTAATGAGACCAATGAGACCAACGAATCACGTCATTAATGAGACCAATGAGACCAACGAATCACGTTATTAATGACACTAATGACGCCAACGAATCACGTCATTAATGAGACCAACGAATCACGTCATTAATGAGACCAATCACAACAACAAATCACGTCATTAATGAGACCAACGAATCACGTCATTAATGACACTAATGACGCCAACGAATCACGTCCTTAATGAGACCAACGAATCACGTCATTAATGACACTAATGACGCCAACGAATCACGTCACTAATGAGACCAATGACAACTAAATATTCAGTCGTATGCGACTTTAACTTGGGACTAATAATGTTTTATGTTTGCTGCCGACACTGTAACTCCCACTTAAACCCATTTACCGCTACCTGGACTTCAACTGGGATTAATAATGTGTCCTTTCATCTATAAAATATCTGTCACATTTGCATGTAATTCCGGTGGTAATACAGCATAATGCTTGCCAAATCTTCGACCAGGCTGCTTTGTGAGTCAGGTTCTTCCTTTGTCGGTCACATAAAACAAGCTCTCTGAGTAGAAGGCATGTAGGACACACCTTCCCACCTAACCCATTTCCCATGCAATGACTAATCAGTTATGAAACTAAAAACGGACCTACATTTCTCACTATATATATATATATATATATACATACACACACACACACACACACACACACACACACACACACACACACAAATAAATAATTTGGTTCTAGCTGTACAGGTCTTTGTTTTTTAAGTAAGCGACTTGTCTCTGAAGACATATATACTAATGTCTCCCTCTTATGCATGGACACGTTTTGTTCTCCCCTTTGGCTTGAACCAGTGACCGAACAGAATCAGGATATGCAGCTGCTTAGCGAGTCCGCTTTAGCACTTTGACGAGCTTAAGAACATACCTGCGCGTTTCAACGTCAGTCAGATTAGGTGCTAAGCGGTGCGATCTTCATTCTTCTGCTCCATATTTGAAAAAAAAGTAGTTCCTACATGAAGATGCTCACGACAAGGTCTGTGGATTATCTTGAGTAACCAGGATCACGGTTTCTGGAGCGAGACATTGATGTTGAGTTCTTCTAATGTTTTATTTTTCTTCTTTTTTCGTCGCTTTGAGCACAACGAGGCGAGTTCCATATAGTCCCATTATATTGAAGAGAAGGCAGACATCCCTATGACTCTAATGCTAGGCAACTCACATTAAAACTATGTATGTTAATAAGTACAAGTAAGAGGGGAAATATGTATTTTTGATTTCGGGGTGAAGTGTCTAATAGAGCATTTCTGATGCATTCATTTTGATTTCTCTACTGATTTCCATTGGATTTTAAAGAATTCATATCTTAGTAGGATGGTATCCAAGGCAAAATAAGAGGAGGTGTGCTCTGGCCCCATTCTTTGTGTGTGTTTGCAATCCACCTGGGAGTAAAAGAGAGACTAGTATTCCAACTATGTAGCCGACACCAACGCTGTCAGCATCCTGTGTGTCAACAGTGATATGGATCAAACCTCGCTACGTTCTGTGCTTTACAATATCTAAACATTGTGGATGTATATGAATACTGATGTTTATCTGCATCCTGTGTCGTCGTTGATAAACTCATCCAATCACTTGACAGTTCATAGTTGTTAAATGGCATTGATGAATCACGGCGCTTTGAATTATGAATTGTGTTTTTCTGAAGTTCCAATGTCAAGACACAAGTTGTGTTTTTATAATTTTTTTCTGTATAAGAACGCCTTGATAGATCTCCTAAATCCTATACACTGGCCCTTTTTGTCAGAAATTAGTGTATAATCACCTGAAACTTAGTTGTGTTTCCGTTAGCTTAAAATTAACCCTTCATATTTACACAGGGAGCTGATCCTCTTCATGGAGTCCGCCATGCTGCAAAGCCACGTTGCTACAGTAGCCCAGAATGGACAAACAAAACACTGGCGCCATTGCTTTTTTACTGCGAAGAGGCGCCGTGAATTTGGTGGCGTGAATGCACCCGAAGGCCACGGTAGGTTCTTCTACACACCTGGAAGCGGCGGAGTATTCAGTTGGTTGCAATCTGCCACCTCACCACTAGATGTCACTAAATCCTACACCCTGCTTCTTTAACTCTTTGGGGTCTAAGGCATTTTCACGATTTTTACACATTTTCTTAAATTCACCTTTAACTCTCTGAGGTCGACGCACGTGCCGGTGTTTACTCGATGTATAAATGAATTGCTCCGCGATAATACGGCACAGAAATATGGTTAAGATGTTTTCGGAATCTGTAGATTCTCCACTTCCGTGTCCGTGTTCCCACGAGATCGTACGTGACTCACACAGTGCGCTGGGAGCATCGACGTGTCGTGTGATTCGTGGGTGTCCATTGGTTAGTTTCATACAAAAATGTTGACGGACACACCTTAACCATATCTCTGTGCCGTATTATCGCGGAGAAAATATATACATCGAGTAAACACCGCGGAAAAAAAGCGTGTCCGTCGACCCCAGAGAGTTAAGAGCTGCCACTGATTCTATGAAGGTTAATCGAAGGTTGTTAAAAAGTCACCTTTCAGTCAAATGTGTAGAGGGTCTTTGGTTCAACCCTAAGCTAGTTTGGCTGAAAGCATCACTGTTGTTGCCGTGGATACGTGCAGTGTATCACTGGCTGAGCGCTGATTAAGGATAGTGATGTCACTGACGATTATCTTTAATGTGTGTTTGAGGTGTCCTTATTTTATCTGAGTTTCAAAAGGGAAGTTCAACATTTAGGGACATATGCTAATTAGCTTTCTTGCCAAGAGTTAGCTGAGGAGATGGATGCCACTCATGTCTGTGTGTTAAGTATAGAGCTTGAGCCCGTCAGCTTAGCTTAGTTTAGCATAAGGACTGGAAGCAAGGGGGGAAAACAGCTAGCCTGTTTAAAACATGCTGCCTACTAGCACCTGCAAAGCTCACCATCTAACACACTGGCTCATTTGTTTTTTTGTTTTCTAAACTTTGGAGAGACTAAAGTTCACGCTAAGCTAAAATAATCTGTAGCTAAATAGTCAACACGCAGCAAATTATCCTCATGCAACGATTCCAATGATGTCTTACAAAAAGTTATGTATGTTTCATGCTCTGTGAGTAACGTAACAAAAGTAAGCTGAATAAGTCATCGTTGACTTGTGCTTTCACGCGGAACACAAAATAAGTGTCTCCTAAGAGAAAGCACTGTTTGTTTGACCCATCCGTCCACCAGTTTTCTTTGTCCTCTTGTCTTCCAGTTTTCCAATCCCCCTCCGTGGTATTCATCATCTTTGTTCCTCTCACCCCCTTTTGTCTTATTCCTACCGGTCTCAGATTTTACTCAGAAGCATTTTTTAACATCTTTTCATCTCTCCTTCTCTGCTCGGGAGAGAAGGAAACATAAAAACGAGGACCTAGTACTGGAGAGATTGAAGGAGGGTTTCATCTAAAGAGCTGTAGATGAAACGGTGATGGGGACAGCCAGTGCTGCTGCAGTACATGGGTGAAAATAGACATGACAAAAATGTTAGTCGAGACAATGTTTACGTGTAAACACATTGGAATTGACATGGAAAACAAAAAGAAAAGGTGAATTAAATTAGCGGTAATTCACTGTCATTTTTTCGATGTGTGTGCAGAGTTGAAACGAGTGTGCAGCTGGGCATTGCTATTTTAAGTCTACACACACACAAAAAAAGAATGTTCTATAAATCTCCTTTTCTTTCGTATTTCTTTTTAAAAACAACATTTATTTCCGCCGTCTGTCCTCCAAGGCTCTCGGCGGTAATCCAAAGTCAGGGCTGGTTCAGTAATGTGCACTGTTGACATCATTTGGACCGAATCAGTAATTACTTCACCTGCCTTCCGTACATGCCTCCTATGTAGCTGTCCTTGTTAGGGGGGGTAGAGCATGATCCCTCTTTTTATCCAGCCAGAAAATAGAAAATTATCTCTGTTTTTTTTTCTCTCTGTGGTTGGTTGCTACTAAATAAATATGAGGGACTCATTGCCAACAACCATTTCACAGAAGATGATGTGCAGCAGCAACATGAAACCCAAGGAAAGCTAGGATTTTGATTAAATCAAAGTATGGAATGGGACAAAACTTGCTTTTGAATTAGTACCAGAGAGATATTTAATCACAAATTTTACAAAGTGAGCCAGAGATGATCGGTGCCACTAACAAGGTTTTTTCTTTTTTTTTTGGTGTTGAAGTGGAGCGTCGTATCATCATCAACCTCGCAGCCTTTAGAATCGCAATTTCTCGTTTCAGCCCCATTTAGCTGTCACTCTTAGTCAGAGCCACTTAAACGGAGTGCAAGAATGAAAAAGCGATCAACAATCGCTCACAGCCGCTGTGGTTGGATAACAGATGTGGACGCCCACATGTCCTTGGACTGATTACGCCAAAGCTGTTGAGCTCAAGGTAAGGGTTGTCCCTTAAGGCCCATCGAAAGAACAATTCACAAGCCTTACCTTTACTGTGTGCAACGGCGGCGGTGTCTCCATGGATACTTGCACTCCAGCATGCCTTGGCTAGAAAGTCCTCCAAATTAAATGATACAATACGTCGGGATCAGTTCTCCGTGGAACATTATTATTTATTTGGAGTCATATCATGGTGTCCAGCTGGTGAAACCGCAGTCCAATATTCACTCTTTTAGCTCTTTATATCTACCAATCCCTGATGGCATCTACACACTGTCAAGACATTTCACTAGGAGGACTCCCCGGCAAGTCTGTCTCGCCCCAAACTACGTAAGTCAACAAAAGGCCGGGGGTTGCCGACCCAGTTGTGGTACAGCTCAAAGGAAACATCAGATGGCCGTTGGTGGGCCTGTCAACATTCCACTACATTTCCCCCAAAAACCAGGAGCCTTCCTCAAAGCCACGATGTTGTGTTGCCAGTGTGACGACTCCTCCAGCTGATTCACGTGAAACCTGAGTCGTTGCCGACTTCGTAGCCAACCTGTCACCTTTAACCCTTTCACTTTAATCATCAGCTGGCTGACGAGCAACACACGGGAGCTTAGCTTGGGGCTTCACACGGGTCTTGAGGAGTTGTAGCATTTATTCAACCAGACACACACACCGCACTGCTACGTTCACAGCTGTTACATTAGTGCTAACTTCATAGTCATTGTCACACACTCTCTCTCAACTGGACACACACTAACGTTACTTTGGGCTTGCGATGCACTGGTGGAAAAAAAACTGAGTCACACATAGCTGACAACCTCGTAGCTAAACTAACTGATGCAATGGAGACTTACTAAGAAAGTGGCTTCAGGACAATGCACTCAACATTGTGGCTGCTAACTCTACAGGACGGGTGACCTGTTTCGTGCGTACACTGCAGCTGGTGGATTTAACCCGTTTGTGCATCAAGTTATCGCCGCAACCGTCGAGAGACATCTATAACCTTCTTCCTTGAACTCAGAAACAATAATTAAAAAACAAATGTCAACTCAAGGTCCACGTCCTTACTTTTTTAATTCGTTTTCAACCGTATAACACGGTCTTTATCAGCAGATGGCATGTGCTCCGTTGTCATGGAATGGAAGATGTTAAAGCTTTCCATTATTCTCAGCACTTTTAGGTCTGCTGCCCCAAGAAAAGGTTTCAAAAATACATGAGTAGAAAAAAACACCATGCCGTTAATACCCTAAATATGCAGAGGTGGCTCTCAGACAAAAGCCCCTCTTAGAGGACAATGGCTGAAATAGTAAACGTTATCCCTCTGAAAATATCCAACATTATCTCCTCTTTACTCGGCTGAGGAATGGCCTTGAAAGCGGGTTTTGTGCTGCAAAAAAACTACAATGGAATCATAAAGTCTTCCGCCTACATTATTTATGATGGTGAATAGATTGCGCTATTAGTGAGATGCCACAAGCTGGGAAACAGGCTGCCTCCCAAAATCTGGACTTGGTCGCTGCATCCCGAGTGGCTTGTTATGGACTCATTGGAGAGAAGGGGGGGAGCTGTTTGCTATTCGATTTGACCTTCAGATTCACCAAATCCCATTTGTTATGGGGCTGAACACTGATAGAGATGTATTCTAACCAAGTACCACCCGCACAGTACACACCAATCCAATCCACTTAGAGACTAAGGCTCTTATGTGAAATTCTTAAATTATTCATAAACATGTATTCATTCTGCCTTGTACCTTTTGGAATTAAACTAAATAGATGGGTGTATGTGGGCGAATGGGAAATCTTTCACAATTTGTCACACTTGAAGCATGAAATCACTTTAATGTCATATGAATATATAACCTGTGTTGAGCACTAATTATAAAGCCATTGAAGAAGGTCTTAAGCGTACTTTGAGTAGGAATTAGTACACAATGACGTGCGCACGAACCAGTTCCCTTTATGACTGAAGGCAGAAGTAGCTTAAACTCTTGGGGACGGGCAACTGTAACACTGTGACTTGTTGCTTTGCAAACTCTACAAAGCTCCATTTTGGATTTATTTGATAAAATTGGTGAACCTTTTCCTATAAAAACAAAAAGTCTACTGTTAAAACCTGTAAGGAATTGTTGAGGTCCCTGAGTTTAAGGAAAACCACATTCTTTTTTAGAGCTTAAAAAGGTGAAAATGGAAAAGGGCAATTGCTTCTACATTATAATTGTCGGTCCAGAGGAGTTAAGAAAGGACGTTGTGTAATATCAGCAGAGCTCGAGCAAAGAGAATGTAAATCAGGCTGTGCCACCCTGTCTCCTACAAAATAAAGTAACTTAACTGCATTCTCAACTATGTTTAGAGAGTTTCATATGTTATCCCTAGAAAACAAACGGTCTTAATTTTAAACCGGCGGTTAAAATTGTAAAGCTAAAATAAAACCTAAATGCATCGAAGCTGCTTGGTTATGTTTAGTAAAAAAAACAAAAAAACGTCATGTTTGATCAAACCGCCGTTCTACTGTTCAGTCCCCCTCTATCTCCTGAGCCACAGTCGCTCCTATCACACGGGACAACAGCAGTCTCCGGTGTTGAAAGGTCCGCTGTTGACCCATCGATCCAACCTACACGGCCTTCTGCAGACGTTAATTACAAAATGACTTGTGACACGTCACAAAACAAAAGTAATGAGATAAAATCGGATTTTGTTTTGTTGCAACACAAAAAGAAAGTCCCCGGTGTTAGCCCTAAATGAATCAACTTTATTGTCGCTGAAATGGCTGTTGCTTTTGGAAGATCTGATTAGCAGGTGTGCAGATGTGCAGGTGGCAACCATGACGATATCCAACTGGATTTCTGTGACCAGAAATTCTGACAAACAATAATTCAGAAAATCTCGACTGGTTTCATAAACGACTTTCATCCGGTTCTGCCGAGTGAAGCCAATGTGGAAGTGTCTAAAAACTTGCATTCTCTCTCCTGACCAGCAGGAGGCGACTACTCAAGTTGCAAAAAGAAGTCCGTTTGTATAGAAGTCTATAGAAAATGACTCTACTTCTCTCTTGATTTATTGCCTCAGTAAACATTGTAAACATGAGTTTATGTCTCAATCTCTAGTTTCAAGTCTTCTTCAATACAGCATGATGTTCATTTGGTAAATTATGGTCCATTTATGGTCAAACAAACCATAAAGCAGGGTATGGTTAAGGGCAGGGCTGACTGATTGACAGGTCGCTGCTAACAGAGCTGTATAGGTTATCTACGTCACTCCTCTGCATTCCAAATATAGTAACTTATCTTAATTGGTTGCATAAAGCAACATAATATAGATGGCGACGGTGAAATCACCAAACTCGATGCTTCATAACATCAGTCCACAAACCAATGGGTGACGTCACAACGACTATGTCCGCTTCTTGTATACAGTCTACGATCATGTGACTGGGGATAAGAAATATATATATCACAATATACTTTTGTAATGCAATCCAGCAGTCAGAACTCTCATATGTGGTTGCCTGACTGCAGCCCTCTTCCTCAGCGCTTCAACATAACCAACTCTTCTTTCGGGCTTTTGCCTGGCAGATTAGATGGCTGAGTTATTAAATTCCCTCCTCCAACAGGAATACTTAGCGCTGTTTACAAATTACAATCAGGTACTATTGGCACATCGACACGTTTCCTCCGAACAGGGGAGGGGAGGAGGCAGAACGAGCCAGAGAGGAGGAGTGAGAGGCTGGTGGGAGGAGGAAGAGAGAATCAAGTCCGCCGCCTTTCCAGGGATCCTCTCTGAATGCGGCTCTACTGGGAACACGCCTAAAGAAGTTCTCTCACTCTCTTGTCAGTCTGGGAAGCTCGCTGTGTTGATTTCTGCCTGCTCCTCTCATTCTCCCATTCTTTCTTTTTTTCCCTTTCAGTTCTTGTTTGTTATCCAGACTCTCATGCATAAAACATGGCGGTTTGAAGTACCTCTAGCTGCGCGCGTCACGGGGGAGAAACCCAGCATCCAGAATTCTTACCCGTCTTGTTTATTGTCATCTGAGAGTTTGTTCAACTCCTATAAAGTATTCTTAACTGCTGGAATTTTTAAAAATAAAATATGATATCAGATAGTAAAACTTGATTTTTTTTTTTTTTTTACACTTTTGTCCCAATGTCAGTGTTTGCTTTCAAGTCGAAGCAATAAATGTCCAATTTGAGCTTGTGGCTTTGCTCATTCAGTGCTGTCAGTTGGTCCCGTCATCGGCGCAGTGGCAATGCCTCCAACTATCCCTGTAAGAAGGCAGCCGCGTTGTTACTGTAGTCAAACAGTGTCTCCAGCTCAGACAAGCTGGCTGGGTTTAGTCCAATCAGATCGCGGTTCATTTGTAAACAGCCTGTCGGAGCGTCGGTGGTTTCGATATTTACAATATTTAATACTTAACTGGTTGTTTTTGACACCTTTTTGACTAGAATTGGTCGTTATTATTGTCCGGTGTTCCAAAGTGTTTTTTTAAGTTATGTTATTGAAGTTAGTCATGTGTTTCCCTGATAGGCTGTTCCCGTCCTTCTGTTTAGCTGAACATTGATGTTTTTCCTAAACCTAGTTAAGTGGTATTGAGGCCTAAACAACTGAGATTAACTGACTAGTCGACTAGTCGCTTTATGGCAAGTTTTGATGTATATTATTAGTAAAATGCACTTCACTTCAACTTGGAAAGTACTTTCTTTTTTTTCTCATATGTCATGTTGCTTTATGTCTTCCATTCATAACGTATCACTGATTACTCTCCTGCACAGAGTCTGTTCAAGAACTGGGGAGTATGAACTATAAACCCCTCCCATAATAGCTACGCCATTAGCAGTACCACTAGCCACTTTTAACAGGCTAGTGGTACTGTGAATACCATGAATGATATTACACTATCGGTCAAATAAATACAAGGAGAAATATGTCGCTTTTTGTTTTTTTATGGCTGGATTAGCAAACAATGGCTGGTCACACGCGTTTCTTCTGTGGCCTTACGGCAGAAGATAACCCATCATACAGATGAGCAACCTGTGTGGATCTGCAGGTGAGAGAACAGTGCCATTAATAGATGGATAAGGGAGTCTCTGCTCAACATGTTGCTCAACAGACAGGACAAAGAGACGGGATGTCTCGCTGTGTTCAGCTGTCAGTACTTTTGTAGTTTTTTTGTATTGAATCTCAGCAGCTTGTCGTTTTGTTTCTCGTTCTGGCTTTCATCTGAAAAGCACCCTCACTATTTACTGATGCGTTTCCTGCAGCCGGATCCGAGCTCTATTTTTTTGTATTAAGTTAACATTAATGCAAACTGAACATTCCCTGGTGGTCAAGATGAATTTGAATCCATCCAGGGATCTTTGTTGGGTGTCATGCCTCTCTCTCTCTGTCATTCTGAAATAAAGGTAAAAAGCATTGTGGGATATTGAAGTGGTACGGAAAAATTACCATTCGGCTGTTTGTTTGTTTTTGCCACATCCAGAATGTATCCAGATTAATATTTGAAAGTCTGGATGGCAAAAAAAAGAAGAAAAAGAAATACGATTTATTTTGCAATGAAATCCAAACCACATTTGGAGGTGGTTTGAAACTTCCAAAGAAAATTGTCAGTCCAGTTGACAATTTTTAAAAATGTCTTTTGCGGCTAAAGGAGGAGTTCTGCAACATCGACCGCTTTGGAAAGACGGTACAGCAGTTGCGGTTACCGACGCCTACGTCGTTACCACACAAAACCAAGCAGATCGGTCAGAGATGTCGGGACACACAAATCCGATCCGATTACTTGCAAAAAAAACCATTGCAGACAGCATTGTCTTGATCTGATTTACTTACAGCACATTTTGCCTGTAAGTAGCCTTGATCAGCTGTCCTCTTTTTGCAGCTGGAGTTGCACCGAAACCGGTTCTTTACATTCAGTATTAAACAGAGTTGTCTACCGGCACCAGGGCAAGTTTCAATGGCAAGTTCCAATCCAAACAACTCTTTGCCAAAAAGAAAATGTTTGTGTTTGGTTGGAGAGGAAACACCACGACCTAAATCGGTAGCACAGGATTTGACATCGGGGAACAATGGGTTGTGTCAAGCAACAATGGTAGACTTTGAGGAAGGAAACGAAAAGGGTTCCCTGAACGTATGTTGCTTCATCTATGGGGTTTCTGGATAACAGCAGTTGGAAGGCTGTCCACGGCAACAAGAGGGAGATACCGCCAGAGTCTAACAATGGGGAGTGTCGACTTTGGGTTAACAATGAGAAAGGCAACAAGTTGTTCAAAAGCTAAAATCCTTGCATTGCATTTGAATGTTCACCGAGTTCGGCACCATGTTCTTAATGTTCCCCAGGAGCCGTGTTTAGCAGAGAACAAAACATGCATACTTCCACGCTGAATCCCTGCAGCTTGTAAGTGCTTCCCCTCCCCTGCTGTAATTGGTCACAGTGTTAAGATATGCCGGTCGTGCCCTTTAAAAAGAAGAAGTATACAGTGGAGACAGCGTCTCAGATTTAAATGAGGGCGCTGCGAAGAAAGAACTCGCTACAACTTCCAATGGTGATAAATTAGTCAGAGCTGTATATTGATCTTTCTCTTCAGTCTCCCAGCGGTGGCAAATAAAACCAAATCGGTTGCAACTTGTGCTTTTTAATATACACTAAGTGCAAGCCGAGTGACACGTGGGAAACATTTTGAGCCTCTGTACGCGATTGTTACGATGTGGACGAGCAGCATAAGAGGTATAAAAGTCCCATGACAAATATTGCTTGTCTTATTGTCTTACAATGTGTTTTCACAGGTACTGCAATTGCTCCGCACACAGTGGCAATATCTGTCACATTTCAAGAAATATGAGACTTTCAAAGAAAATGATTAAATTTAGGATTTACCAGCAGTTGCTCGGGCCCCAACAGAGGAAGTGTGTGGAACAAAGCATGTGTACTTGAAAAAATTTAGTCAATTAAAACAAATACCGTTGCTATAAAGATTTAAAATGATGACACACTCATAGCTATAATTATTGACGTTTCAGTTTCTAGTTTTTTTTTTTTTTTTTTTTTTTCTAAATGAAAAGTAAGTAACCTCTTCGTAAATCTTCAACTCAATACTCAATACGACTTGACCATCTGCAGTTACCATGATCGGAACAGAAAACCTGGAGGCCTGGAGGCAAAGGAGTACGGCACAAGAAGTCATGCAACTTGTTTTCATTCATTTAATATGTGGGCTCAACTATTAGGTAGTGCACAGTTCATAGTCATTTTTCAAGAATAATTCAGACAGTTTTCAGCCTCCTTCCAAGAATACACAGGAAGTCAAAGAAACAGTTACTTCCTATTAGACCCGATCTGTAGACTACTTGTAGTTTACAGACCTCGTTCGGATTTATTCATGCGTTTGTAAATATTTATCGAAATGTGCATGTATCTGCATTGTTTGCTATCCGTTGTTCTTTTTATGTCTGCCTGTAAAACACTTTGTTGCTCGCTTTGACATGTTACATAAATAAGCTTCATTATTATCAATCACACATATTTTTTTAGAATAAACCTTCATTGCACAACATGAGACTAATAGCCAACAATCGAGCCTTAAGTATTTCAACTACACAGAAAAATTGGATTTTATAGGAAACGTGGCGTTTGTTCTATTCTATTCTAAGTTGTTCGGAGGGCTGAAGATTGTTTCCTCCTGTTAAGATGTTGTGACGGCCCGAGGGCCTCTGCTGGGACTTGTGTGTGTGTTGTGTACCTGTTTCTGTCTTTCAGTGTTCCTGGTTGGTTTGAGCATGAGGCAATCAAGCAGGTTGGAGGCAGCTGGCCACTGCCTTCAGTCTATAAGACCCGCCCCATCCTGAGGGAGGGAAGCGTCTTCTCCCACGACACACCTGGTGCTATGCTGGATGTTGGCCCAACATTACCTGTGGTGAACTGGCAGCATGTTTAGCTGCCAGCATTCCTTATTTCCTCATTTTTGTTACATTTGAAAAATTATCCCAACCTTTGTTAAATATAAGTCATTGTTTAGTTAATGTCTTGCCTGAGCTTCCATCTTTTGATATGGTTTAGAGCCAGACCATAACAAATTGGGGGCTCGTCCAATTTTGAGACTTAAGCGGTGAGTCTAGTTGATAAGAACTTCATTGGCAGTTTTCGTCTTGTAAGAAGTGTTTTGGTTTAAGGTCGCGCCTTCCCTACATGCCAGTTGGGGGTGACGTGATAGTAGTGGGTTCCCTGTGTGGTGAAGGCTTTTTTTTCCCGCTTGTTGTGGATGCTCGCGTAGGGATTGAGTGTTTTGTTTCTCATACTTTGCGTTCATAGTTGGTGCTATCGGGTAAAGGCTTCATGTTTTGTCTCTGTAAATTTGTTCTTTCCTGCAAAAATAGTCACGGGACAAAGGAAGGCAAGTTTTGACCTCTTTGTGGCACAAATGTTAGAACAAGGTGGCCCGCCACCGTGCCTTCACGACCCCAAATGTCCTCTCATTCCTACCTTCTCCTGGGTTTCTGAAAGGGGTCATAATAGCAATAGAGAGCTCAAGACAAGAGTAGACTCCATCTCCCAAGAGAAAATAACCAGGTGGGGGGGTACAGTGAACTGAAATAAACAGGGCCATTTCTCACAATCTGGGTGTCGTGTACTGAACCTCCATAACCATCAAAAATGTCCAGAAATCTCCCAGAGGAGTCACAGATGCCTTGAAGTTGAAATATTCCAACTGGTTATGTCTGGGTGGTTTGATTCTTATTTGACAGCCATTTATGGCCCTCACAGCCTTATTGAAGGCATCATGCTGTGCCAGCTGTCCAAATCCTTCTTCCAAAAGACAGATGTTGGCTCGACAGGACGGTTTGGTCCACTTGGCAACTATCATGTTTTTCCCAGATGATGTACAGATTTATTTTTTTTAGGGCATTCTAAGCGCATGTAGCCTCCAACGTTTACAGCGTCATTTAGGGGTAAATGTGTTCGAAGCATGCGGCCTGGCAGATAAGGGTGCCGAATCAGAAAACGCCCACATGGGTAGTTATGGAAGACCATCATCCACCTCAATCCGTGTTGAACAAGGCCACAATAGATGAGCGACAGCCGGCCTCTCCTCAACGACCACTTTCTAAATCTACCTCCCGATGACGGGTTGCGCTTCCAATGCGTCATCCGCACATGAATATGGATGTTTCACGATATCTGTATATCACACATCCATAGACGGCACATCTGTAGCTGCAGATGCACATCATATGTGTGTGTGTGTGTGCGCGCGTGCGCGTGCGCGTGCGCGTGTGGTCTCGATTAGCTGAGGTAATGGTCTGAATAATGGCGTTGCTTCTTTTGCCATCTGGCCCTGTGGAAGCTCACTCTGCTCCGTTGTTTCTGAGATACACAGGGGAACACCGAGGCCATCTATCTGTGTGTGTGTGTGTGTGTGTGTGTGTGTGTGTGTTCCTCCTGTCTGGCAAATTATTGCTCTGCTTTTCTGCCTTTGAACAATTTGATTTGGAGCTACAGTATGTTGCACGCTGCATGAACTTCCCTGATTTAGCGGATGCGCTCTAAATCCTTCTGTCTGAGACCTCGAGGATCTGAACCACAAAGCCTCAGTTACTTAGATTTTTTTCCCTGTTACATTTTGCGATGGCGACGCCATTCCCATGGCTTCCACCGGTCATTTGTCTCACAGTATTGTGGGTGTACAACATAAATCTGATTATTGTTATCTGATGAGTGTTGAAAAGATACCCCCCACACTCTGAGACTTTTCTTGCTGTATGTATGATGAATATTTATGTTGCTAACTAAATCTATAGCGTTTAGTCCCAAAATGATGTTCCTCATTGACAAATGACATCCAGTCTCCCATAAAGACTGCTGGCTTGAAAAGGAGACACGTTGTGGGTTGATATCGTAATTAAATACATTTTATTTATTGAGATTATGTTTTTCTCTTCTGCTGGAAATGAGGCGAGTGAGAACAGGCAGAAAAGAAAAACAACACAATTATCCACAGAGACGCACAGCGCTGCGTAGAGCCGAGAGGAACGGCAGTCTGGTGACGGTTCTGTCGGGTTTGTGGCTGCAAACAACCACTTTCCCCTGAGCCTCGGTCCTTTGACCCGTTCGTTGGTCAGGAGCCACTCTGTCCCGTCGCTCTCCTCGTGTGCTGCTGCTCTACGTCTTTGTCGAGCAGCAGCTGTGTGCTGAGGTCCGTACAGGCGGCTCTCACTCGGCCCACTCTCTTTCTGTCTCTACTTCCCGGCACAAGGCTCTTTGTCTTCCTTCATGGTGCCATTGGTCCTGAAGTGACTCCTCTAGCATCAGTTTCTACTCTTGACATCCATGAACTCTTCAAAATTAACTTCTGGGACATTCGGTGAGGGTTTATGCAACGAAACTATTTGGGTTAAAATAAGTGTGTTATTTAGCAAGTTAAGCGAGTTACGTAATGTTACATAACATAACTTACAATAAGTTACCGTGTAGCGTAGGTTTAACGCTACACGAGTTGGGAGCCAGACAGAATGATCACATTTCTACCTCGTCACTTTAAGAGAACGTTACTTTGAACAAGTTGGAGAGAGAGAGCCCGGATCGCCTGCTTGTAGCCAAACGAAGGCAAGGAGGCCCACAGTTGCATCCAAGCAGGTCCAAGCTGTAGCTGAACACGAGTCTTTGCAAACCACCCGGGATCAGCACACACCCAGACGCTTCTTGGATCACTTGCTGCTCCGTTTCGCTTTGTATGCATCCACTATTTTCTTTTTGAGCAAAGATGTCCTGAAACTGAATAATACTGAAATGATCTCCCTTTTTAGCCACTCTGACTCCTCTCTGTTCTCCTCCATGCTGCTTCTGTTAGGTGATCTCTCCTCCTTCCCCCAGCTCACAGGTGTGTCTCATTTAGCTCCTCACTTTCCCCTTTTTCTTTTCTCACTTACTGCTACAACCTTTTCAGATGGGACCGGAACAGCTGTCTCCTGGGTTAAAGTATTGTTTTTCATATAGTCACATGATTTTATTCCCCCCTGAAGAAAAACTTACCAGATTTAGGCTGCATTTTCCACACTGATCAGAACATTTTCCAAGGTTGCAAAAATATTTATAGTAGCTCATGCAAAGGCCAATACTGGGGGGCTTTCACTCCTGTAGCTGGGTTCATTTGGTCCAGGCCAAGTGTGAGGAAAAAAACGTGGTGTGTTAACGTCAGGGAGCGCACAGACATGTGCATGAGGCGTATTACCATGGGATCGCTGTTACTTACTTTTTAAATGTACTTAATGAACTGGCAAAGCACACAGTTTTAACAGCTTTTGACCTATTTGCATTTATAGGTTTTATACATGGCCTTAAATACAGATCAGTTAGATTGCTTCCTGACAGACTTCATCAGCAGATGGATTTATTAGAAATTCAGCTTGTTTTTATCACATATCTGCTATCATTAAGTCGAGTTGGCAGAGCTTTCACACAACAGACAAACTACACCGGAGAGCTCCACCTCTTCCGGGCGGTCTTGGTTCGGTCGTTTGGTCCGACATCTTATCACACCAGCCCAAAAAGATCCGAACCCAATGGGTTAAAAGCAGCCTGAGACGGCACATTCATCAGAGCATTATCCTATAATCCTTGTGGAGTCATTAAATCAGCTTTTGTTCACTGAACAAAAAGCCTTCGCAGCTAAACTGAACATTTTGGAAGTTTGTGGTGGAATCCAATTAGATTGTTTCTGCAACAACTGAATCCTCTCTTTCTGGTATTCTCGCTTCCTATTTTTGTCTGCGGGCTTCAATCAACGTGCCAAAACCCACAAGGACAGGATGTGTGTACCAGGGAGACTGAGTCAATAAGGACATCAGTGACAAGTGTCCCTACTCCACTGTATCATCCACTTCCACTCTATTATCCCTTGCACTCTCTGTACAAAGCCCTCAGAAATGAGTCTCACAGAGCTGCTTGACGTATTCCCACTCATTTTATTTCTTCATCCTTTATTTTTATAGCCATTTTATAAAAAATACAATGAATAAATGAAACACTGTTCTATACTCAGAGCATCAGCTAAGAGGGCCTCTGTGATCCTTTAGTACCACCAGTGGATATATTCAATACGGAACCCATCTTAACAAGCCAGTCTTGATTAAAATGTGATTTTATGATATCAGGATAATACCCACCGTGAAGAACTGGCCTTTGTGAAATTCACCTTAGTAAAGTACTATAATAAGGCAGGTTTTTAGTGGTTTTATTTCAGGAAACACTATGGAACATTTCATGAAAAACAAGATGCCATTTTAATTTCCTTAAGTTAAACTAAAAAAAGACAATTTGACAGAAAACCTGAAGACTTTCTTCTGTCTCTCCTTTCAACTCCAAACCTCTCACTGCTGATTGTCTTTGTTGTTGAAATCAACGGACTCGGGAGAGACGTTGTCTTCTCTCTTCACGGGCCCACTCCACTCAAATGATGGTCCATCCAATCATTATCCCATCAGCTTTGAGAAATGTATTTTCTCTTCCCTCCATTGTTGTGAGCTTAGCCTCTTGATGTCCGTGGCTATGAACTCAATTCTCAAATCTATTCACGGAGATGCCTGAAGCACAATGAATCAGGCCTCGATATAAACACGATTACCCTCTGGTCACTTGACTAAAGATCTAATCAGAAAACAGCCACGATTGGCTAACAGCGAGTGCTATTCGCCTCTTCTGGTTGCAAACAGACAGAAAGAGTGGGAGACTCAACCAGACGAAGATATGGCAGGTTTATTTCAAACAGAACACAGGAAATAAATAAAGTAGTACAGCTTTACCTTAAAGCTTTTATGTTCCAGGGAATTTAGATTTAAAGCACATACTGATAGAACAATGTACATCTTGAGTTACCTCAATTCATCCATCTACCTTTTTTTGATAAATAACGACCTCCAAGTACCTTTTTATTTTTGGTGGTAGTGAAGCAGAGAAGAAATATGGGGAGGGTGATCATATTCAATAAAAGTCCCCGCCGGATTCAAACTGGGGGCAATGTGGTGGTAACTAGACAGCCCATGATTAAAGTTAAAAACTAAATATATGGCTCTTTAGCTGCTAAATGCTCCACTTTTGCCACATTTCCGGGCCCAGCTCAACCACTCTCTTTTGGTTTTCCATCAGCAAAGGTTGTGGATAGTAACTTGTATCTGGTACTTATTTTGGTTCCACCTCAGTCGAGGTTCCAAGCGAGCTGAGCCGCTGCTAAGTGAGTTAAAACACTGCAGACCACTGATTGGTCGGAGAGAATCATCACTAGAAACTTTTTAAATAACCAATTTTGTATTATTCCCTCCACTCAGAGACACGGCGGCAGTAGTCCAGAAGTACAGACATTCTTTTGGTTTGAAGATGAACAGATTGAGACGCACTGAAGAACGCGTCGGTCTGCGTCGCTGTGATGATTAACTAACACAGCGATTTTCAACCACTGTGCCGTGAGAGATCGTCAGGTGTGCCGTGGGAAAATGTCCAATTTCACTTAATCGGTCCAAAAAAATTATAATTTATTTGCCGCAAATAATTTGCCATTGTTGAGCGTCTGAGCCTGCACTATAGTGTCTGGCCTAGTAATGAAATACTCTTCCAGGCCAGTGGGTGGCAGTAGGTAGTGCAATAATTACCTTGTTAATTTAAAATAGTAGAATTAAATGATGCGCGGGAGAGGTTGTGGTGAAGAACGGCGATGGAGAAATATTTCAAAAAGAAAAATGCAGACTCTGAACTACTGGGCCCTGGGCAACCGTCTAACCAGATGAAAAGCCCAGAACGAGTGGTGGTAAAAAAAAAAAAAAGAAAACACTGTGAGCTCGAGGCAGTACGGTGAAAGTTATCTTTCGTTTGGATTCACTCTCACCGGGGATCCGACTGCACCGATTCCGTTATGCTTGGTGTGTGGGGAAAAGCTATCAAACAGCGCCATGGTCCCAAGCAAGCTGTGACGTCATCTCGAGACTAAACACCGTCACTTAGCAACAACAACAGGGACTATTGTGTTCGCCTGCGCCCACAAACTGAGAAACAGGTAACTTTTATGAGGAAATCCACAAATGGGTCTGAGAAAGCTCTCAAAGCTAGATACTTAGTAGCTGAACTGGTGGCCAAATCAAATACCCCACACACTGTCACTTGTCAGCATATCTGCTGTATTATGCTACAATGTGATATTTTGTAACTTTTTTGGTTGTTGGTGTGCCGCGGGATTTGTTTATTGTAAAAAATGTGCCGCGGCTCAAAAAAGGTTGAAAAACACTGAACTAACAATCCCCCAAAAATTAACCATTTGTACAGCTATTTGCTAACTGTGTCTGTTCAACAGTTTGGGAAAAAGTCATGAAATCTATTAGTTTTGTGCTAAGCGACGCAAATTGAGCATTCTTTTACAAAACGAAAGTTCCGTTTAGGCAACAAAACTACTTCATCGGTGTGTCCGCCACGAAACAAAGGATCCTAATTGACGCACGAAGATAGAAAGCAATTTGTGACTATTTAAAAAAACTGGGCTGGTCCGTCTGCCGTTTAGTTCTGGTTGCTTTTTTCTGGAGCCTTTTCTTTTTTAAAACATCTGCCATGCTGCGTCCTAAACCTAAGCTATGAATGTGTGAGAGTGAACCAGGCTGGAAGACCAAAACATCGAGATTAAAAATGCTATAAAGCTCTGCAGACCTCAGGGAATATGCAGAGCAGGTTGTATTTCCTTTTTTTCTTTTTTTGATATGTGTCTGGTTTTCATTGTCACAATCAAAATAAATCCCCATGAATTCAAATATTTGAGGATACTTGGACCTACTGGTTGACGCCACAGGGCTCTTGTGGCAATGGGTGCCAATAGAAAATGTGCTATATATGTATGGATCAATCCGATAGAAACTGCATGACATTTTCTAACGGGAGAGGATGGTTTTCCATCCAATGCAGATAAAGACTAGTGTCATAGTGTAAAGTCATAAAAATCTCATGTTTGGCTGCCAATAATATCCAGTTATTGATCACCAAAACATGTTACTGTTCCATTTTTTTGTATCATTACCATATGGTTACTGATGGACAATTATAGTTTCCAGTCACAGAGGGTGGAGTCCATCCATCGACCTCTGGGTTAAGGGTTAACAACAGGCATGAATCAATGTGTTTTACACCTTTGACATTTTTAAGCAGATCTCTGACTGTGGATTACATAAAAAAAACTGAAACACATTAAGTAGATTTTGCTCATGAACACAGTTTCAGCAACAACAAAAAAAGTCATGTTCCCCTCATATAAATGACAGGTTTTAGTAAGAGCAGAGAAAGCCACAAGCAAGAAAGCCAGAGATAATTGGTACAACAGTCAAATTAAAAGCGCCAGTTCTCTCGTGTTATTACCCAGTAGGATTGTAAAGATGGGAACGTTGGGTCCAACGGGGAGATTTCAATTTCATCTCACAGATCTTGGATCATATCTGAATCCCACACTGATTTGTCCGTTTGTGTGACAATTAATCAACGCGTCGTCGTCAAGGACGTTGCTATGGCGCTTGCGGCTCTTTCTATCAGTGTGCTAACAGTAAGCTGTCATGCCAAAGAGAAAATACTTTCCTAAAGAGCTCTATTGAGAATACAATCTTCATGCGTTCTGCACACACTGCAAAAAGGTACATTTTTCGGTCACGCATGGTGGAAACGTCGATATAATAGATCATGGTCAGACAGCCAGATAGAATTATAGAACAGTTGGCAGGGAATGCACCACACTCGGCCATTTAACCGGCAGCCTGCGCTTGTGCACATTGAGAAATACCTTGTGTTTGATTATGAAAAGCATCTGAAAATAAGTCATCACATTACACATATGGAATCCTTGTGCTGTGCGTCTACTAGTGTTATGATGCCGTTTTTAGTAGGTGTGCTGAAGTAATGATCTGCCATCCTGGTGTAAAGGCCTATAAAAGGTGCTAAATTCGAGATTCAGAGCATCACGATGTGCTATGTCAAGAGCACAGACTGTAAATAAGTAGTGGACGTAGTCATCGTGATGTCACTTATTAGTTTGTGGACTGCCGTTATGAAGCCTTGAGTTCGGTGATTTTGCTGTCACCATCCTGGATTACGGCCGTCACCATGTTGGTTTTCTGGAAACCAATGAACAGAAGTTACCATATTTGGAATGTGGAGGAGTGACGTAGTGATGCCAGATACCCACCGGATAGCCGGCATGGTCTGACTCTAAATGGACCATAATTTACTACATGAACATCATGCTGTATTGAAGAAGACTTGAAACTAGAGATTGAGACCATAAAGTGAGAAGTAGAGTCATTTTCTAATAGACTTCTATACAAACGGACTTAATTTTGCAACCGGAGGAGTCGCCCCCTGCTGGTCAGGAGAGAGAATTCAAGTTTTAAGACCCTTCCGCATTGGCTTCACTCTGCAGAACCGGAGGCTGCCGCCTGGTAACGGTACAGTGGAGGGATGTCTCCCCGAGCAGAGATGGAGGGATGTCTCCCCGAGCAGAGATGGAGGGATGTCTCCCCGAGCAGAGATGGAGGGAGCTCTCCCCGAGCAGAGATGGAGGGAGCTCTCCCCGAGCAGAGATGGAGGGAGCTCTCCCCGAGCAGAGATGGAGGGAGCTCTCCCCGAGCAGAGATGGAGGGAGCTCTCCCCGAGCAGAGATGGAGGGAGCTCTCCCCGAGCAGAGATGCAGCTGCGTCGTTGTGGAAGCGTAGCGTCCACCCTCCGCTTACCCCACGGGTAAACTCCGTTGGCTCCGTTGCCGTAGTTTGCACTCTCAGCGTTGTTGGCACCGTTAGCCGTGACACCCGGGCCCTGCCGTCGCCATGTTGAGAGGCGATCTGGTAAATAGCCCCTTTAACCACTGATACGTGGAAGGATGCCCGAGGAGATGGATAACTACTTACGATTGGAATATCTGAAGGAAACAAAAAAGTCAGACAGATGCCCGCGTACTGTAATGCCAGTGGCTCAAATACAATGGGTTGACATGTTGCCATTGCCACTGTTGGAATGACGTCAAAGGTAATAACTGGTAATAACATAAAATGGTGATTGAAAAACAAACCGCTGAAGATTACGTTTTTCAGTGCAAACCCTCCTTTGGGGTCAGAGTATGAGGTCACGGTCGGCTACAGATGTTTTACTAGTGTGCGTGTCAATGTGTTGTGGTATTCAATACAACATCCAGCCTTATTAAAAATCCTCATGGTCGTGCGTGTGTGTGGTTGTTAGATTAGTATACCAGTCATGGTTTTTGATGAATGGACAGCTGACGGTTCGCAGCGTATGCGTGTGTGTGTCAGTCATGCTTTCACATGAGGGGGATGATTGACAGCCCAGTGTAACTCAATGGACGGATCACAAGCCTTAAAGCACATTACTGAATTAGGATGAAGAGGTTTTTAATAAGATTGCCACTAAGCCAATCTACTCGTTTTCAGTATGACTTAAAGGGCCTGCCAGTGCTCCGTAAAAATAAGACAGTGGAAGAGCAGCTATCCAAGGAGCCAGAATACAGAGCGATTGTAAGAGGTAATAGCTTCACATTAAAAAAAAGGCAAACGTGTTGGAAGGCATCGAGTGTTGAGCCGTTTGTTTTTGAGATTAAATTCCCCTGGATTGTTTTCCTGCCCGAAAATGATCTGCAACTCAAAACATCATCCATTAAGACGGTAAAAACTCAGAGTCCATGTCATAGTACACTTAAGTACATTGTCCTGGTTTACAAGCTGTAGAAGGGTTTATCATTTGTGACACAGTGCAACAGTAGAAGAAATACAAATAGAGCACATCATATAATAATTGGAAAATCATTGTCCGTATTTTTGTTTTGTCCATGTGTTGTCTCTTTCCTGGTCGATAATCATAGAGGCTGCATTTTGGGTTTAAATTCAGGAGGCTCATCTCTCCACACAGCATGGAGAGCCACTCCCACCGGAGCAAGGGGTATTTTGAGTATAATGTAAGCAGGCCTATGTATAATATAATAATTTGTATGATATTAAATATAAATATCATATTGTATGATATATATTTTTTATGTTAGCAGATGCAACATATTGTCTGTGAATTTTAGATGTTATGATCAATAACATCTGATGTTCACAGACAAAGAAAAACACTTTACCTTCCAGATATTGATGCCTCGTTAGAATCCACCATATCACGGACACGTCTACCTGCCTGATGCACCTGTGGTAATTATCCACTGCTGCCCTGGCAGCCGGAACCAGCCGTGGTAAATTGGTGAGCTGTCACTTTGTCTTTGCGTGCCCTGAAGAAGACAGTGGGTTGAAACGTGTAGGCGCTAAGCCCATTTATCACAGGCAAAATTCATTTTTAGCAAAACAGCGTGCCTTGGTATTTCTTGGTTATGACTTATTGATTACGAAGCTGAGTAGAAATTGAACCTCTCTCACGTCTCCTTTTCGGTCTCAGGTTGACTTCAGTGACTTCCTGTTTACACTGTTAATTGCTCCCGTAAAGGGTGGTGCTACAGATGTTCCCGAGCAACCAATTTACAAATAAAGTTTTTACTGGTTAATAAATCCTCAGATTTTAATGGAAACCCAGTTTACTGAATCACAAATCGGCTCAAAAGTTATTTAACTGAAGACAGCTTAAATATGGGTGTATGGGAACAGCTGGTGCAAGCCAATCAGAGATTATACAATATATTTTCTTTCCATTCGATATTTCCAAAAGAAAATTTCTTCTTGTTTTTGACACTTTGACTTTCAAGCAAGACGTCTTGTTTTTCTCCTGCTGCTGCGAAGGTGATTCACGAGTTTTAAACACTTACAAACGTGTTTCTAAGCAACCAAACTTCAGACCTGCGGAGCCTTCAAGGACAGTCGGGACATCTCAGTGAGGAGACGTTCAGCCGTCCACATAGGGGACGCATCGTCCCTCGAGGACATTTTAAATCCGGGAGCGGATTCCTCCAAACCGCTCAGTTCAAGCAGCTCTTCTTCTTTTTCTTTCATGATGACGAAGAGAGTGTACAAATTCCAGATGGCGGATATCCCCTAGTGCGATTACATTTTTATTTACGCTCAAGTCTTATTTACACTTCACTCATAAGTGATTAGCAACCAGGGGAAGGAACAGCTGCACGACACTAAAACACAAACAGACACGGAAGAAGCACTGCTGCTGCAATAGATGATTCATCCAAAGAGCGTAGTATGACCTCACTTTAAAAAAATCGACTTTTGTCTGCATCCACTCTTTTAAGGTTGACCTCACTAAAATGTCTCTGAATGTTGTCCTCTGACCGTCCAACCAAGATAAAGCAGATGAAGAAAGATCTGCTCAAAATCTGGTGACACGGTTGAGCCAGGGTGATTTTTTTTGGTGGACTACCTTGGGTTCTTTAAATATGTATATTTGATTTGTTATTTTGTTGGATAAAATCCAAAGTGGCCGTCCCCGCCACCAGCAGACTACACTGAAAAAAATGTGGAGTGGCATTTAATTAAAGAAAGCTAGGTAACAATTTCCACACAGAAATTATTTGTAATTTTTACTCCGGAAGTTCTCAGGCCAAGTTTACTTTTTTTTCATCAAACATATCTAAGTAAATTTTACTTGCAACTTTCTTCCTTAGGCATAAAATATATCAGCAGATTCTTCAACAGATACAAGACACACCCATAAAGCTTTCACTGTTACAGTTAGCTGACGACTCAGTAAAGTCGGTGTAACCCTCTGATATATTGGTGGCCTAGTTTTGATACAGCCTACTGTGACTCAGGTTCAGCGGTAAATTATCGAGCCAATCCCGGACTGCGTTTACGTGATAAATATCCGGGTTAGAGCCGGTTACTTCCTGTTTTTTTTCCTTTGCGTTCCATTCTTCCAGACGGCATGGGAAACGCAACTGAGCGCTCAGCAAGGGGAAATGAACGCGCAGTGTTCTCAATTTTCCTCTTAATTTAGTACTGTAATGTTAACAAGCCGCCTGGACTTTGTCTTTTTTTGTCAAGAAAAGTGACAGAAAATGTCCTTTTTGTAAGTTTCCTGTCTGTCTGTCTCCTCCTGTCTCCAGCCCATCCTCCTGTCTCCTCCTGTCCATCCTCCTGTCTCCAGCCCATCCTCCTGTCCATCCTCCTGTCTCCTCCTGTCTCCAGCCCATCCTCCTGTCTCCTCCTGTCCATCCTCCTGTCTCCAGCCCATCCTCCTGTCCATCCTCCTGTCTCCTGCCCATCCTCCTGTCTCCTCCTGTCCATCCTCCTGTCTCCTCCTGTCTCCTGCCCATCCTCCTGTCTCCTCCTGTCCATCCTCCTGTCTCCTCCTGTCCATCCTCCTGTCTCCTCCTGTCCATCCTCCTGTCTCCTCCTTTCCATCCTCCTGTCTCCTTTCCATCCTCCTGTCTCCTGCCCATCCTCCTGTCTCCTCCTGTCCATCCTCCTGTCTCCTCCTGTCCATCCTCCTGTCTCCTCCTGTCCATCCTCCTGTCTCCTCCTTTCCATCCTCCTGTCTCCTGTCCATCCTCCTGTCTCCTCCTGTCCATCCTCCTGTCTCCTCCTTTCCATCCTCCTGTCTCCTGTCCATCCTCCTGTCTCCTGTCCATCCTCCTGTCTCCTGCTCAACCTCCTGTCCCCTC
This sequence comes from Ophiodon elongatus, assembly GCA_016806645.1. Classification (NCBI taxonomy): domain Eukaryota; kingdom Metazoa; phylum Chordata; class Actinopteri; order Perciformes; family Hexagrammidae; genus Ophiodon; species Ophiodon elongatus. The sequence goes on along the minus strand of JACSYO010000850.1, from coordinate 506,487 downwards.
CTTTCCATCCTCCTGTCTCCTCCTGTCTCCTCCTGTCTCCTGTCCATCCTCCTGTCTCTCACCTCCTGTCCCCTCCTTTCCATCCTCCTGTCCCCCTCCTCCTGTCTCCTCCTGTCCATCCTCCTGTCTCCTCCTGTCCATCCTCCTGTCCATCCTCCTGTCTCCTCCTTTCCATCCTCCTGTCTCCTCCTTTCCATCCTCCTGTCTCCTCCTGTCCATCCTCCTGTCTCCTCCTGTCCATCCTCCTCCACAAATCTCCACGGGACTTTCATCTCCCTGGTAGATCTCCTCGACATTTCTCCTTCCACTATTTACTAAATTAGTACCAATGAAATCGATAAAAAAAAAAACTATGGCGAAAAAGACGAACGATGGCCAAAACCCGGCAAAAAAACCCTCAAACTCTCAGAAACAATACTAATACTATTATTTACAACACCAACATATTATTTACAAAGAAAACGCAGCTAAAATACCACTAAAATACCACTAAAACTTCGCTAAAATACTCACAACTTTTACTCTCAGTCTCCATTGTTTACCTGCTGCGCTGACTTCCACCCCTCCCCCACAGGATATCCTGCCGCTGGTTCCTCCATTACCGTAATGTCCCGTATATCACTGGAAAGCTACGCTTCTTAGCTTTCAGAATCCGTTCGAATTACGTCAATAGCGCAAATGGTTGAGGACTTACGGTAATTTGAAAGATGCATGTCATTTTCCGTCGCCGGCGACAGGTTCGTACTAGAAGGGTTAGCATCCTCTGCAGACAGCGGGCAGGGTTGTGGGTACCTGGCGAGGTAAATTGGGATCATGCTAACTACCTTTAAACTGTTGGATGGCGAGCTACCCACTGGACTTCCAGACCCAATTCCCCCTTGTCTTCCACTCTTCCGTGGAATAAACTGAATCCCTCTTTTTCCCCCCTCTGACGTCTATGAATTTAATTTGTCTGAGAAATACTCAAAAGGCACATCATACGGCCCCTGGTTAGTGTCGCAGTAAACACACAGAAAGCTAACAAACTATAAGCCGACGCCACACGTGGAGAATATAAGATGGCGGCATCATTTCGGCTGGCTCCAGTAGTAGAGCTGAAACACTCACCCCCTATTTTGAGCATCAGACACTTCATTTTCCTGCATTTCTCGTCAATTTTTATGCACTGATTTATGGTGGAAATGTTTTAGTTTATGCTAAGGAACAGAAAATCCTCTCGTCACACACGCAGAGGCCCCCCCCCCAACCCCCCTTTCTAACAAAATGTGGCGTGATAAGCCCAACAGCCTCCGTGGTGTCTCTTAATAACTTCCACGGAATGATACTGATGGAGCTCTCAATACAGAGAGCCACATTTATTCAGGAGCCACAAAGAGACACGATGACGAGCGTTCACGTCGTACACTCCCGACTCATCAGGTTCATTTAAATCCGTTCAATGAAAGGGCCGATATGATCATTTAATGGAGACGGTCAGTGAATCGCATTGCTTTTCAGTTCTCCAGTGATGATGACCAAAGATGAAATTATTCCTCAAACTGTCTGATCTACTCAATAAACAAAATCAGGAACATTAATGCAGTTATATTTATAATTCAATAAAACATAATTATTCTGAAATGGGCTATTCTGCACAATGAATACTTTAACTTGTACAACTTTGATTTAATTAAAAAGCCAATATGTTTGTACTTTTATGAAAGAAATAATACAGGACTTTAACAGTATTTCTGCACTGTGGTAGTACTAGTTTTACACAAATAAAAGGTCACTGCCACAACTATGTCATTGTAATTTTATCAAATGAACAGATATGGGTAAGGTTCAACATGTTGGTCAAGTTTACACAAAATTAGAAAAATAACTAACAAAACATCCTGTTTCTTTTTCAGACGCATACAGATGTAAATTGATTTTGTGAGAATACACATTAATTTCCTTTCCATGAGGTTCAATCTTGATATTTGACTCGGATAGATAGAAAGAAAGAAAGAAATTGAAAGTGTGCTTGGTTTCAGGTCACATGTACGTGTTGAAACTTAGTAATGTGAGTAGAAATAGCTTAGCAAATAAGATACAAGAAAAAAAATTAAATAAATGTATTGGCCCTTTTTTTTGTAATCTGACAGCAGAAGCCCGTCTCTGGGCACAGTGTATTTTTGAGAGAGTGTTTACTGTAAGCGAAGGACCAGTGGAAAGATTAGCGTCATCCTTTTGGTTCTCTTGGCCGTGCCGTTCACACAGCTGCAGCTTTTTGAGGCGTTCTTTAATCCCACAGAGCAGAAGGCCGCGGACAACCGCGGTCCACTGTGACATGCAGCGGAATTAAACCCACATATTCATGTCCGCTCAGTGTTCACACCACGTCCATATGCTCTTTGTGGTCCGCTGTATTCCTCAGCATGTAGACAGAAGGACGCCGATTCGTAAGCTTAGACACGCGCTGTGTGTGTGTGTGGATTCATGTTTTCTACTGTACTGTGTGTCAGAAGAGAGAGGAGCTTATCCCCTCGTCTTGGCTGCTTCACTTCCAGAAACTCTCTACAACAATGGGGGGGGGGAAGAGAGAGAGAGAGAGAGAGAGAGAGAGAGAGAGAGAGAGAGAGAGAGAGAGAGAGAGAGAGAGAGAGAGAGAGAGAGATCTAAATGGTGTTAGTGACCATTCTCCAAAGGGATGACCTCTAATGGCATCCTGACATGAAACAGAGAATAATCACAAAGGAGCACACGCTGCTGCTCATCATGGATGGACATCGTATGTATTTAAATAAATGTTTGCATCATCTTTTCAATGATTTGCACAAGTCATTTGTCTTTTGCTTTAACAATGTGGCTATTCAATCATGAATACTTGTGTTTTTAATTGTAATATATATCTGACTCTGCACTGTGTTATGATAATAATTGTTATATACAATATATGTGTGCATGATTGTTAAATTTCATGAATCAGCTGGTGTTTTGCAAGTGAAAAGCAGACACAGCTAACGTTAGCTTAGCTAGCATTAGCTGAAATCAGTTGCTGTTGGCAGAGGATTCTCTCATGTGTCCATCATTTCGATGAACACAGAGTAAAGCCACCTGGTTACAGATTCAATGTAATCTGCTGAAGGTAATTTTGTGTATTCTGTATTTCTAGTCTTTTAACAATTTAATGTAGTTTGTAAAAGTCGTGATGCTAATCGCGATTAGGGCGTTAGCATGCTAGTGACGTTAGCATGCTAGTACCATTAGCATAACTCTCCTTGTGGTAAAAGTCCTGCTTATTGTGTATTGGTACTGTGTTTGGTGTCATTAACTGAGGTGACATTTGTCCTTGTGCCAGAGAGGAGCATGAACCATGACCCTTGACCCCTGGGAGGAGGAGATGCTTCCGGCCTGCTCCAACTTCCTTCTGAACTAAACTCGTCCCACCAGTTGGACTGTTGCACACTTTCCCACCATTAACAATTCACCCTCCTCATAAAACCGAAGGGGAAAAGTACAAGGCTAAATTTAAAAGGGACGGGCGGATCTGACATTAAGTGCATGCATTATATGTTTGAAACCATAACAAAAAGGGCAGATTCAATCAATAAATGAAAACAGCACAGTCAGTTGTAAACCCAAATGTTATTAAAGCACATACAATCGACAAAAGGCACCGCGGGGCTCCGGCGCAATACACAATTAACCATAAACAATTAACCCCTCCAAACTACAACTCAAAGCCTGGGTCCCCTCAGTCCCAAAGTCCCCTAATAATCCCAAAAATGTCCAGTAACAAATTAATCCCCCAAAGCCGGCAAACAAAGTTAATTGACAGGCGTGGCGAGACACCGCTGCTCCTTACGCTATCTCACCACACTCCTGTTCAGATGGTGGGCCGTAATCCGGCGCAGACTCCAGCTTTTAATCCAGTTTTTAATCCACACGATATATTCCAGATCCACAGCGGAGCAGTCGTCGGAATCTCAGGCTGGCCGAGTCCACTAAACCATCGACTCCTTCCCCTGTCTGCATGCTCCACACTCCTCGCGTCACTTCCCCCCGTCACATTTTATACACGTGAGTACCAATAGAAATTTTAACAACAATAATATAAGATCCTAACTATCACCTATGAATGTTTTATGGCTACTGATAATCCTTACCGGTACAATGTAAAGGCAAATAAACACAAATCATGTTTCCCATTTACTCGTACCTAAGGATGGACATATGCGCTCATTACAATCTGTCCCAGTTTCCCCCCATGCTTCAGGTGACATCCCTTGAATTTATGAGTATATTGCATGTAGCTTCCACTAGCAATTAGTATGTTGTTTGCTGAGTACATTTATATATTTATTCAAACATAAACCTGATAGTTATAATATGTATGGTCTATTTGTGTGTCTCATGAACAGACGGTTGTTAAACAACATAAACTCAGATGTCGGCGTTGCCAGGTCATCTTGCCGGTGTTACGGTTTAACAGGCGACCGTGTTAACTAGAGACTTCCAGCCAAATTCTTCTGTTGTCATGGTTACGACAGCTGCTGAAAATAGGAAGAGCACACGTAGCTGTCCTCGTGAATGCCGTATTGTTTATTTTTTTCAATACAGTGTCAAACCCTCTCATATACATCGTATATATCATATACAAAATAAACAATACGGCGTTCACGAGAACAGCTACGTGTTCCCTTTCTATTTTTAACAGCTGTCGTAACCACGACAACAACAGACGCATTCGGCTGGAAGTCGCCAGTTAACAGGTAAACCGTAACACCGGGGGCTTAAGCCCTGATGTTTTGAGTGTAGCCCCGAATATAATTTCGAATGCTGTGAAAAGCAACAGAAAACGTAATGTGTGAACACCGGTCACACATTATGCCTGACTTCCATCAACCTACTCACGGCATCACAAGGAAATACACCCCATTCAAAACCGGCTACAGAGCAGATTCATTCGGTTAGAGCACCCATGATGCATCCTGCTGAGGTCAAAGTATGTAAACAAATGCCCCCATGATGCATCCTGCTGAGGTGACTTAATGTCATCATTGTTCTATTTGATATAAATAAATGTTCTCAGAATTTTATTCAGTATTCAATACATATTCTCAGATTTGTATTCATTATTAATGTCCTAAAAGTCTTTTCTTCTAACCTGGCTTTAAAACGTGTTTTTTGCTTCCAATAAATGTAATATAGAAACATATGAATTAGTTTATTACTGCCGCTTTCAACATGTGCAATTATTCTGCATGCATTAGTAGTAGTCATGGGTCCAGTTTTGGCATGTCTATATTGTAGGACCAAACTCATTTCGTTATTTGGTAAGGATCTACAGAGGTCAGGAACACTGGGGAATCATACCCACTTGTAATAGTGTGCCCACTATATGCACCTGAGTGGGCATGATGCTAGCTGGGGCATTTTGTTAGCGTGATTGCGATTTAATGAGGGCATTGCCAGTTTAGAGTCTCCAGACTGAATCTAACTGGCCCACACTCGAGCCAGTTTTGAGATTTTTGAGGCGTGATTATGGCCCAGTGTCGGCAGCCCGATTCCGGGGCGTCATTCATCCAGAGTCTCTGCCGAGTCGGCAACCAGACCCGGCCCGACGCGTTCCTTCTGGCGTGCCGAACTTAAGACGCAGCCGGGCCAGGTCATTTTGGCTACCCGGGTAATGTGGAGGATATCATATTGGACACGTGCAATGTTTCTCAGTTGGCTAGTTTTCTTTTAAGCATGAGTTTTGTCACGTGTATTTCTCACACTTAACCTAGCTTAACTTTATATAAACTGTGTCTGTGTTTATATTCCCAGAAAAAAGTGCTGTATTACACACTTTCCTCCATTGTATACAATTTTTTATTCATAAAAAAAAATAGAATGTTCGAATGGAATTTTGGACGGAGCCCAAGGCTCCAGACGCCAACACTCTGAGCAGAGTTCCATTGTTCTCACTCAAATAGAACCAACCAGGGCTGAATCTGAGTGAAATGTTTCAACAACTATTGGATGGATTGCCAGGATGTTAGCATTTTTCATTGTGAGCCTGTTTGCACGCTCTTAGGACTAAGTTTAGAAGTGTGTGTATACAATGTGCCATTTTTCTTTGGGTTCCATTTTCTGCACCGTAATTGATATTATGAATTTGGATCAACACCCGGCTATTGAAGCGCTGCCGGTGAGGGATCAGCTCCTCTGATTGTTTTGGCTCGCCCCACAAAGCTTAAAGTGACGCCGTCAGCGGAGCAGCCCAAATGCAAGTCCAAGACCTGAATTAAAAGGATTTCGGTCTAAATCAAAAAGACACACACTTTGACAAAGGTGAACACCGAGGTGATATTGAATCTGACAAAAAGCCTCAGTGTTATTCTTCAGTTGTGACATCCCATTTGCACAATATCCAAATCAGTCCAAACACGAAATACAGGAGAGCTCGATCCAAGTAGAACAGCCCTCTGCAAACCAAGACAAGGAACATTTGTTCTGCGTATATTTAGCCATTTTTTTTGTTTTGTTTGTTAAAGTGAAATAAAAATATGATGAAACAAATACAGAGAACTTCTTATTTCAGTGTGTGTGTGTGTGTCGCTTTTGAGGTTGTCTCAGTCGTGAGACCGGATGAGAATGAGACAGAGGGGGAGAAAGATGGAGAGAAAAAAAGGGAGATTTTGACTTTCATAATATCTTTGCTCTAATAATGTGACAGTGAGCTACAACAATGTCTCCATAAAGGAATAAAATTGACACCAATGTATCATTTTCAACTTCAACATGACCCACAAAATGAATCATCTTGCCACAGAGCTTATCAGAGCATTACTGCACCAGATGCCCGCATGGCGACATGTATTCCCTGTTTTCTTATCATATGTAAGACAGAGCTGTGACCTTGCTGTAATGGAAAGTTTGAAGAGTTTGTCCTGCATGAAAATGGAGGAGAGGAGACAGAGGATGGAGCCGGCAGATTAAAGAGTTCACATTAGTTTTGATGGGGTGTTTGTTGAATGCATTTATGAGACCTGCTAACTCACAGCAAACAGCCAAGGACAAGATCCAAAGTAATGGCAGAGTTTTCGATTACATTTGTGGGGAAATTGGCTGTCTGCGGCAGCAAATACGATAGATACATCAATGAATAGGATAGAAATCAGAGCAATGCAATGTTATGAGCGTATTCTAAAACCCCAGGTATCCAGAGATTCTCTGGAAAAATAAAGAATAACTAATTATCCTAATTAGAGAATGTAGTATAATTACCATCCTTTTACTATTTACCATGCAGGAGGGGGGGGGGGGGTAAATGCACTGTTGGTTTTATTCTTTATTTTAGTTTTATAATAATAATAACAATTTTAATAATAATCCTAGAAATAAAAATAATGTTTATTATATGTGACCCGGTGATATACAATGCACACGACCCAGAATAAACTGGAGCCAGAGACTACAATACCGAAAATATAGATTTTATTGACAGATGGAGTAAACTATGCGTTTAATACATAAATCAGAAGAATGCACAAACAAGAAAGTAAACCAAATGGGGCTATACTGCACCATCAGGGAGGTCAGTGTAGAGTTAAATATAAAACAAAGTAAATCGTCACAAAATAGGTAGGTAAATTATGAGTAACTCCCACTTCACACAAACCAAATCAAATGTACCTATTCACAGCAAACTACGGTGACACACAATAAAAAGCCCCTGCAAAATGGCTGCTCTACCACTGTGTTCCCCTGCCGCACAACACAAAGCCCCGCAAGTAAAATAAAACATAAAAAGGCCCATGCAATTGACTATTTAAAAATAACACTAAAATGTAATAGGTCTGGGAAAAACAGTGGTTGCTCCTTTGTCTTTCTAGGCTGGAACGCCGTTCTACTTGGTTCTACTTGGTTCTACTTGGTGCTTGGAATGTTGATGTCACATGGTACATGTGTCGTCACACGGTACATGTGTCGTCACATGTGACATGACAGGTGACATCAAAGGCGACATCAAAGGCTCACAGTACATGAGAATTCCGAAGCGTGTTACTAAGAACTCACAAGTCATTTTACACTCTGTACACACTGGAGAGGTATTGCCAGCAAGACACAATACAGCTATTATTAACAATATTGACTAATATTAACTACATATTTAATATTTAGTATATCATTTAAAAACAAAAACAGTTCTTTGTGAATACACATTTTGTTGTGACAACAGAAACAGAAATGCCTCATTTGGAGAAGCCTGTCTCTCTGAGAGATGATAATGTTGCAGTCCGTCGAGAAAACGACTTCCTCTCCACAAGGAACACAGACCTCCAGCGAGAAAATGAGGACCTCCGAAAAAACCTTGAGGAATTTGAATCAAAATATAAGTACTCAAGGAACATGAGAAAAAGGGTGCTTCAAATGGATAACGAGATGTATCGCACCCAAAACAAGGCCCTCAAAAAAGACGTTGACTCACTGCGCATTGAAAGGGAGGCTACGATTCGCGAAAGGGAGACTATGATCAGCGATAGGGAGGCTATGTGTAGGGAAATTGAGGCCAAGATGGCACAAGAAAACCAGTCCATACACAAACGGAATGGGGACCTGGAAAAAGAAGTCCAAGAGTTCAACAGAAAGCTTTGTGATGGAGAAGAGGCCACAAGGAACACATACCTCCAGCGAGAGAATGAGGACCTCCGTAAAAACCATGAGGAATTTGAATCAAAATGTAAGTACTCTAGGAACATGAGAAAAAGGGCGCTTCAAATGGATAACGAGATGTATCGCACCCGAAACAAGGCCCTCAAGAAAGACGTTGACTCACTGCGCATTGATAGAATGGCTCTGATTAACGATAGGGAGGCTACGTATAAAAGAAGCAAGGCTTTAAGGGAGGTGTTGGAAATGGAGAAGCAGACTTTGCGCAAAAGAATAAGAGAGCTGAACCTGAACAGTAAGGCAGAAAAAGAGGCCATGGAGCAGAGATACCAGGAGCTGAGCAAAAACGTGGATAAGACCAAGTCGATAAGCGAACAAAATAAGACCCTGGAAAAAAAACTTCAGGAGGTCACAGAAATGTTGCATGATAGAGAAGAGACCATGATACAAAAAGATAAAACTCTTCAAGAACAAGCTCAGACGTTTATAAATTATAAGCAACTACTCAAAGACTATGACGAGATCTTTGATAGGATGGCACAAGAAAACCAGTCCATACACAAACGGAATGGGGACCTGGAAAAAGAAGTCCAAGAGTTCAACAGAAAGTTTTGTGATGAAGAAGAGGCCATGAGCCACAATTTTGAGAGACAAGAAGTGAAAGGGCTTGACAGAAAGTTGCATGATGGAGAGGAGGCCTCGATGCAAAATAATATGGCTTGTCAAGAACAGGTTGAGGAGCACCAGGTTCTCCCAAAAGAACTCAAACACCACTTAAATGAAATGAGCCAAGCGTACAGTTATATTCAACAACAAAACAAGGCCCTGGAAGAAGAACTACGGGAGGTCAAGGACATGTTGCGCAAAAGAGAAGAGGGCACATTACAAAATGATGAAGCTCTCCAAAAACAAAATGTTCAGCTCCAACTCAAAGACTTGGAACAAGAGGTACAGGAGCTTAAAAAACAATTGCGTGATGGAGAGGAGGCCAAGAGGCTTGACAGAAAGTTGCATGATGGAGAGGAGGCCTCGATACAAAATAATGGGGCTTGTCAAGAACAGGTTGAGGAGCACCAGGCTCTTCAACAAGAACTCAAACTCTACTTAAATGAAATGAGCCAAGCGTACAGTTATATTCAACAACAAAACAAGGCCCTAGATGAAGAACTACAAGAGGTCAAGGACATGTTGCGCAATAGAGAAGAGGGCACATTACAAAATGTTGAAGCTCTCCAAGAACAAAATGTTCAGCTCCAACACAAAGACTTGGAACACATTCATAATGAGATGACGCGAGAAGAGGAGTCACTACATGAACTAAATGAAGCCGTGGAACAAGAGGTACAGGAGCTTAACAAACAGTTGCATGACGGAGAGGAGGACTTGATGCAAAATAATGTGGCTTGTCAAGAACAGGTTAAGGAGCACCAGACTCTTTCACAGGAACTCAAACTCTACTTAAATGTAATGAGCCAAGAGTACAATTATATTCAACAACAAAACAAGGCCCTGGATGAAGAACTACAAAAGGTCAAGGACATGTTGCGCAATAGAGAAGAGGGCACAATACAAAATGTTGAAGCTCTCCATGAACAAAATGTTCAGGTCAAAGACTTTGAACACATTCATAATGAGATGGCGCAACGAAACAAGGCCCTGCAACAACAAATTGAGGAGGTCAAGAACATGAGCAGGATTGAAAAGGGCTTGTGTGCCGGGAAGCAGTTTAAAGCTTGCCAGAGGGAGGAAGCGTTTTATAATGAATTGCAGACACTTCGCATTCTTATGAAGTTGAAGATTAAGGAAAATGAGGACCTCCAGAACGAATTGCAGTCCCTGAAGACCACCAACTAGCAGAACGGACACATTGGCTTACCTACTGGTTTTCTTAACTGGTAAACTGCCCCCCACCCCACCCCCATTGTCTTTATTAATGTTTTTTTCCTATGTTTGTATTTTTTCTTTAATATCTTTTCTTATTTCGTTTGTGTTGTGTTATAAATGTGTTATGTAATGTATATATATAATAAATATAAAATAAATATGCATTATATTTATAAATATAATAAATGTATTAATATATAAAATATTATAAATATTATACATTTTAAATAATAAATATAATATATATAAATATAAATATATTTAAATAATAAATATAATATATATAAATATAAATATATTTAAATATATAAATATAATACATACATAAATATATAAATATATTAAATATATATATATATATATATATATATACACATATATAATAAAACAAATGAATAAAAATCAAAATAAACTTAAGATAATGGTTTACCTAACTGGTACACGACCTGACTAAGGGCCCCCTAAGCCTGGAGATGATGATGCTCCGAAGAGGTGAACTTTTATACAATATTTTCTAGGTTCCGAGTTGGTATCTCCATTTTCCCACCACAGGAACCGCAGATAATATCTGTCTTCCTTGCTTACATGGAACCTGTGGAAAAACTTTTCCACATCACACATGACTCAAATGGGATGTTTACGGAACCGGCAGAGCACTCCAGTCAGTCTTTTTGTAAGAGTAGGTCCTGTTAGCAGATGGCCATTTAGGATAACGTCTTCATACTTTTGCAGAAAAGTAAAAAAACTACTCTAATCTTCTCTGGTTTCCTTGGGTGATAAACCCCTTTGTGTGGGATGTACCATGCATTTCCTGAACTTGGTGGCTTGTCTGCTCTCTCTCTGCATCGGCATCCTTGAAGACAACTTCCATGAATCTCAAATAGTCGTTCATGAATTAACGATCCCTTTCCAAGTTCATTTTTAAGGTGCTTCAGCCGGACTAAGGCAAGCGTCTTGTTGTCGGGGAGGTGAGGACGTGCTCTGAAGAGAAGGGGCATCTCAAAGTGGCCGCACTGCTTCTGTTGGATTCTTTCCTTTAAAACTTGCAGGAACTGAATATCTTCTTGAGATATGCTTTTTTTCTCCTGGCCTAGTGTCCGTAAAATCGGACTTGAGCACTCTAATATCAGCAGCTGGCGTTACAGGTGGAAGCTCCCAGACAGATATACGATGACACAGACCAGTCACATCCATCGAGTTCAGGCATTGTGGTGCGCTTCCTACGGTTCTCCAACCTAGGTCAGTCTTAATGCCGTAAGCATCATAGCCACCTCCAGTGATAACACTTCATGGCGCCAGTGCTCTGAAGCAGTGATAACCAATCAAAAGTCCTCCTCCACAATCCATTAGCAGGGGCATTTCTTGAGCTATGACTTGAAGGTGTTTCCACTTATTGGCCGTTTTACAGGTGGGAATATGCGTACGTTCAAGCGGAATGAAATCCCATGTACAGGCAGGCGGTAAATCAATAAAGCTCTCCGAGGAAATCCCTCTGACTCTTCACAAATGAATATTTTCCCATCACAGTGGAAAGCTTTAGTTTTACTGGTTCCATCACTACCTGCAGCCTTTCACATACCTCCTGGTCAACAAATGTGTCCAATAGGGCATATACCAGGGTTTCTGAATCAGGTGTTTTAGGTGCTGAGATCCATACTGGAATGATCATTGACATGCTCCCACCTCCACCTCCATCCACGCAACATGATAGTGAGGATGTATTTTCTTTGGCTTGCAGGGCACTTTGTGAAGAATATTTGTCTGCTGAGAGGTGATTTTTATAAGTAGGATGGTACCTTTTGCATATTCCATGCATGGGCTTTGTTCTTACAGTCTTTGGACTGGTGTCCCTTCCTCAGGCATGCACAACAGAGCTTATTATCCTGAATGATCCTACTCTTTTAATTTCCATCAGCATTTGACATTTATTTATGGACTGATTTTCTCCACAACATATACACTCGCCTGGGTTTGAGTTGTGAGCTCCATATTTTTTTTTATTGGAATCTTCCAGCTTGAGCTCATCAACGTGATTGTATTCTATTATGGTACTTGATGTACCTGAAGCCTTCACATGGGACAAAGGTGTTTGCCTTTGAACGGTTTGTTTCTCAAAAGGGCTTTTCTTCAGAGGGCTTTATGCATGCAACGATGACACTGGCTTGCACCCTATGCGTGCTTCCTTTGAAATGAATGAAGCAAACTCTCTAAAGCTTGGATAGTCTTTGGCTTGATCCAACTGTTCTGTAATATAACAATTTCACCTGGACGTTATCCAATCAGGGAGTTTGACCAACATCTTCTTATTCTCTTCGCAGTCATTCAGTATCTGGAGACCCTTGATTTGAGGCATAGCGTTGCTACACGTTTGCAGGAAATCACTGAATTATCTTAGCTAAACATACTCTTTTCCACTTCATGTTATGAAACAACAACTTGTTTATCATTATGAGTAAAACAAAGACAAAAGAGTTAAGCGTTTAACACAAATGACAGTATACAAAATGTATTGCATAAAAAAAACTACTTAATAGTCAGTTGACAAAAACCCATCAATTATCACCCCCTCACTCTACTGCATCCTAGAACCTAGTTCAATCAAGAGAGACTAGGAATGATTCGTGATGATATTTATTATGACATATAATGAGTTACTGAGATAGACAGTTTCTTTGAAGCTTGGACTCGCCGGGGAGATTTGTGATCAAGTGGCGATTGCCCTGGGCGGAACAATATAGATCCCCAAAGTGAGAAGGAAAACACAGCCATATTCCCCCCCAAAAGAAAAATCTAACTTACCAGCTGTTCTTGTTGCAGGCTGCTAAGACATGAGGCAAATAACATAGCGCTGAAATAAGTTTCAATTGTTAGCTGCAGACGAGGACCTGTATTATGGACAAATAAATGCGTGGCAAGAGACATGGTCAGCACTGACCTGGGTAGTAGCAATGCGCCAGCGGTGGCTAGAAGGCAGCAGTGCCGGGCTTGAGAATGTAGTGTATTAGCCAGCAATGGCTTAAGAGCTGCTGCTAGGGTTAGCCATAGACGTCCTGGTTACCATACGTGGCCGACGTGAGTGGAGTGAGTGTTTGATTGCGTTTTTTTAATTTTATATATATATATATATATATATTCCTATGCGTAATACCACACTTTGTTAAGAATTCATGCTTAGATAGAATGAGAAATTGGTAGAGACTAAAATGGGGTCATGAAGACCAGGGAATTAATGATTAAAAGCGGCTGAATAAGACCTGCAACCACCGACCCCCAGTTATATGCATTTGCTTACCAGGCTGTTAAGGCTTTTGAGACCTTTGGGCTCCGATGATGTCTGAGACGTCGGGGCGCACATAGGAGGCGTACGCTGAAGATGACCACCGCCCCAGCTGTTGCAGGGAAGCAGTAGATTGGCCTTGTATGGCTGCTGAAGTTGCGGCACCTATTCTAAATGAATGGCCTGAATAATGCTTTGGGGATAGGTTGCATTTCCGGAGAACCTGAACTAAATGGTGGCTAAACCAGGGCTTAGACATAGGATTGCCGATGGGGGTCAGGAACAGAAGGGCAAGAGGGTCGCTGCCCGCTCTGTTTTTTAAATATTTACACATAGATTTAAAAGGGAAGAATTGTGAATCCATGTGAGCAATAATAATTTCGCAAGCTCTTCCAGCTTTGGAATGCTTGAGAAGAAGACTAAAGAAATTCGGGTGAAAGGTTAGGTCTGACAAGGTAACGTCTTTAGCTGGATTGAATAAATTGGATGCAGTAGTAAGTTCGCCGCTCCTTAGGAACCCGTAAAAGGGAGAGAATTCAGGGTAGATGCTGCTAAGCCTTTTCTCATGTAAAACCTTACGGATTCTAGATACGACTGAAAGGAAGGCTGATTTAATAGAGAGTTAGCGCTTCTAGAGGAGGAAAGGCTGTGGGAGATGGGCTGGCTTCTGGGCACATACTCTTGAATACCTGGAATTTAAACCGGGATAAAGAGTCAGCGATTACATTAGTATGACCTGGAACAAAACGAGCAGTAATTATGAAGTTCTGGGTGACGGATAGCCAAGGAATGCATCTCATGAAAGGCATTAAGCCGAGGCTGGATGAGCGGCCTTTGTTTATTATGCCTACAACTGCTTGGTTGTTGCACTGAACTGCGATGCGTCTCCAGAAGTTTGCATCGGTAAAGAATTTTAGGGAGTCAGAGGAATGTCATCATAAAAGAATGTTACCCCGTTCCAGTGCCTTAGCAACCGAGACCAGAAACTTAGGTCGGAGCGGCACCCTTCATCCAGTGTAATGACGTCATGTAAATTTGGCACGGACGAAGCGACGTCAAGCAAGCAGGAAATGACCGAGCGATCCTGAGGGACGACGCGCATCGCAAAGTTTAAGTGGCCGAGGAGGGAAAGTAATTCCTGCTTTGTCACTACTTTTGATGAAGTATAAGCCTGAGTAATGGCACAAATGCGCTCAAGTTTTTCTGATAGAAGTGAAGCTTTCATCTCTACGGAATCCAGCGTAATGCCTAAGAACTCGAGGCGAGTAGCCGGGCCGATAGTTTTTTCGACGGAGTGTGAGATGTCTAGATGGTTAAACAAGCGTTGCAGTTTTCGCAGCGATGCGCCGGTATTATCATGCGGAGGGTCTATCAGGAGAAAGTCGTCGAGCAGGTGGAGGAGAGAGGGGACTCGGACACTATTTAGAAGAATCCAGCATAGGACCTCAGACACTTGGTTAAAGATGCACGGACTGCTTTTGCACCCTAAATTGAGGGGCACTGCGAAATACAATTTGGATTCCCATTTACACCCGAAAAGATGCCACTGAGAGGGATGAATTGGAACTATTTTGAACACGTCTATGATGTTTGTTTTGGAAAGCCAAGCGCCCTGACCGGCTGATTTAATAAGCTTGATGGCGTTATATACGGTGGAATAGTGAAGGGAAAAGGGCTCGGGGGGAATGAGACTGTTTACGGTGGATGTTGGCCCTGAGTGAGGGGCAGAAAGATAAAAAATTTGTCTTTTCTTTCCGGAGTATTTCCTGGTCGCAACTCCTATGGGACTAGCTCGGAACACGGGGAATGGCGATGCTTTGAACGGGCCTATTAAGTAACCCTTGTCGAGCTCCTTTCTGAGAAGCTGAGACACGACGACTGGTTCTTTTAAAGCGGACTGGAGATTTTTGGATGCATATGAGGAGGCCTGAGGTAAGACGACCCCCACCCGGAACCCTTGGGAGAGGCCTGAGAGCAGGTAATCAACAAACACAGAATCAGGATGAGAGGATAGTTCTGATGCAAGAGCTGGAACGCTTATTGGTGTAGATGGGTGGACTGTTAATAAGTCTTTGCACCATGACGCCGAACTCTGCGTGGGCACTCTGTCTTGGGATGTGCGTCTTTGCAGTAGCTGCAGAAATGCGCAATTTGGGTAAGCGCACACATTTTCATTGAAGTTATTGCATATGGGCTGGTTATTGTAGATGTGCACCTTGCGGCCTCGGCTATCTACTTTCTCGGAGGAACCGGGATCCTTTTTGGTTATGACCTGAGTGCCAAGCTCCTGGAGAAGGAATGGCACCCTTAGGCAGAGAGGGGCTGAGTGACCCGTGTTTCCGAAAGTTGAGCATGACACGGCCTGCGAGCCACCCACTAGCATGACTACCAGTCCAACACGGACTAGTTCAGGCTGATGTTGGATTGAGCAATGTATACTGCAGCTTTGCTGGAAAATCCTTTGTGATATTGGAAGAATATGTTTTTTCCATACCTCAAGTTAAGGTCGCCGATAAGCGCTAGATAGGAGTCCAGTTCTTGCCGGCGTTCGGGATAGATGGCGCATATTACGTCGCGAAAGATGCCGAAGGCGACTACGAATTCGCCGATTGCCATATCTTTTGACAATCTAGGGTCGGCGTATTTTTAAACAGCGCGGTGAAATTGTCTCCGGTGGAGACTTTGCTATCGCACTCGGGAGATGGCAGAATGAGGCTGATGAGGTTTATATCTTTCCCCTGCAGGATTTTTGATCTAATGCAAGGAGAAATGTTAGATCCCGAGGGAATGTATGGCCTACCTGGCAAGGAGGTAGGAATGGCAGAGGCCAGGGAATGCTGGGGTAACATTAGCCCGTATGCAGGGCATATTACTTGCTGTGGTGCCGGTGCATGGAACTGCAGGTTTTGGAAGGTAGAGTATGTTGCGGAAGATGATGCCACTTGGCTGTTTTCTAGCGACTGCAGGCGGGCATCTATAGCCTGCATGGTGTTTGCCAGCGACTGAAGGGTTGCTGAGATGGCCAGAGGTTGGTCGGGATGAGCCAAGCTGGTGGTGACGGCCTTGCGTTTCGCCTGAGGAGCGGCATGCTGTGTTTTATGCGTGCATTTGCGGCCGGTCTCTGCGGTGTGGGGCTCAACCTGGACTGGTGATCCCTGGCCCACTTCATTAGCCAGGTTTTGAAGCTGCGCGAGGTCCAGGCCCGGAGTCGGATTGATGCATTTAGCATCTCCAGTATTTCGGGACCGGTGACCTCTTGTCCGGCGGCGATCCGGGTGCTGCTCCGCGTTGCAGATGATGTTGATGCTGAATCATTTATGTCGACCTCGATGTACTCTGCGTCTGAGTCTGCCATGGTGAAGGGCGAAATGAGCCCGAGGATTAGAACCCAGATGAAGGGAGACTTTTACATGCGTGCCTGCCGGTACGGAGTCGCACGAACAACAGCTGGAAACTAGAAGCAGAGTTACGGGACATTTGAAGAGAGGTGTTAGCCCTCTGATAGGCTGACGAAGACAGCGTGACGCTGCACTATTGGCTGGGAGTGCCCAGCTGTAAAACAGCTGATAGCTCGTGTGATGCTTCTGACAGGTCACGGCTGGAATGGAGACTATGCCGACTGAGTGCGGAAGTCGTGTTTTAGGGAGAGGGCTACGAGCTTAAGTGTGCCAAGATAGTCTACTGACTGAACTTATACTATAGCTTCATTTGACTGTGTTTGGCTGTTGTAACACTCCCCAGTTACCAACGTGGGTTTCCCGAAGCACAATGAAGGCAACAGACTGGGATCGAGGTTTCGACATGCTTTTATTAGACAGTGCTCTTTCTAATGCTGCTTGTGCGTGCGTCTCCTGCCGCGCCTCTGAACGCACCAGCCGACGGTGTCTTCTGACTGCTTAGTCGTGATCATCGGATCTGCCAGGCTGTGATCCTTGCTCACTCTCTCTCCATCCGTTCTTCTGCGGCTACTGGGGTTTATATTGGGGAGATGCATAATCAAGGAGCCATTACACCTGAGGTTAATTACACCTCTCACCATTCCCTGAACCACTCCCCCCTACTCTGTCCCTCCTCCGCAGCTGAGTCCAACCACGCCCGCCACCACAGCTGTGTTAACATATGTGTCTTTAACTTGGTCTCGAGGTGTGGCCCAAGGTTCTGTCCTGGGTTCTATTTTGGTTGCCTTTATGCTTTTCCTTTAGAACTCATAAGATCATGTAAAGCTATTTCTCATAACTATTGTGGACATGGTCTCGGGCATGGTAACGGGGGTAATAGTGGAATTAGCTACTCAAGGCCCAAACATGTTTAGAGACCTCGAAAGCCCGGTCATAAAAGAGTCCAAGCTTCTTACTGATGTTCACATTTATTTTTGTCCTCTCATGGAACACCGAGAAAACTAGAAAAAATAAATAATTGGTTTCTCATTACCTGGAAAAAGTGTAACAGTACTTCAATTTTACAGTGTTCGCCAGAAAGAGCAGCACTAGAACAACGGACATAAAAAACATACATGTTTGCCGTTTTCCCCCGTCATTTCTCTCGTCTTTCTGAGCTCCACTTAACTTCCGGGTCATATGGTCAAGTTCCAACAACAAAAACAAAGGAAAAACAGTTCAGAGTTTAACACAAAGTAGCCGAAATTACAGTATACGAAATGTATTATAAAATTGGATGAAAAGAAATACTTAATAATCATAACACAAATCGTGTAAGTCAACTTCCGGTGTTGTCATGGCAACGTATATACACTGTAAACATTTTTTGTTAAATAACAGTAAAGTGCTGGCAGCAGAGACGCCAGCAATATACTGTAATTCTAAAGTAGTCACTGTTGAACAATTTCAGTCTATTACAGTTAAAGTGAATGTAGTATATATCTGTGATTATTTTAATTTACAGTAACATTCTGGTTAGGTGATTTGATTACTTTAAATTATCAGTGTTTACTGTAGACAGGCAACATTGATAATACAATAACTCAATATAGCAGTTTAGAATATCTAAAATATCAATCTACAATGCAATTAAGATTATAACTGTATTGTTCGGTAGGCTACATACATCTGCATTTGTATGGAAAGTAGGCAACATTAGCAATAAACAACTTAGAAAAGATAAATCAAACAAACGTTTATCAAACAAGGCAGTGTCAACATACATAATGCTACTGCAACAAAAAATACACTTGGACGACCCAGAGAAACAAGCCAAAGAGATTTTGAGTAGCAAAATAAAAACTCCCCAATATTGTCTGCCCAAAACAATGGCAATAAATTTGAATTCTTAAATTGCATGTCAATGACTGCCCCTTACTTGAAATCTAAAAACAGCTGGGACATAAATTGTAACTCCTTCCAAATTATTGTTATAAGTGACTTATTTTACCAAAATCAAATTTGACCTGGAATAAAACTGTTGGGCTGAATACCAAGGCAACTAATACAGAGGAAATAAGTGTTTAACCTATAGAGAATCATGTGAGGTACATTTGTGTTCTCTCAAGCAAGCAGTTTACAATTACATTATCTAAACTGACTGCAATGTAGTCTCTGCTGTCTGTGAACATATATCAGTAAGAACATTTCGAAAATATTTGCATCATCAGCAACATTTGTAAAACAAACTATACTATTACCTAACCAGTATTAGTTAGGCTGGTGTTTTACCTCTTAAAAATAGTCAGAGTAATAATAGTAATATCAGAGACTGAATGAAAAACTATAAGGAACACTTTGTAGTTTTAAAGGGGTATATGATAATTAGGCTAAAATATGTCAAGAAAAAGCCCAGTATAATTACTGGCGGCATTTCTGTACCACCTGTATCAATGTTTGCACTGAACTTTCTAATCTTAAACCAAACTGCAACGTTAACCTGGGTTGGCTATGAAATCAACAGTGAAAAAAATAACACTAAAGGGCCATCCAAACTGTCCTCTCAAAGATAAACCACCTTTCTATTTAAAATGATCCCCTCACCATTCCCACCTTCAAGTTTGTTTAGTGTTTTTTGTGGCATTTGAAGCTATTGTAGCAACCCGTGGTAAGGAAAGCTACAAAACGTTATATCGCTGGTTGCGTTTTATTAGTGGACAATACACAGGCTACTGTGGTCCGTAGCCTACGCCAACACAACAGTCAACACCGTTCAACGTTCTCTTAACATGCCTAACCATCTGCTCCCGGTCATAGACTAACTCTCAACAGGCTAGCAGCACAAACAACATCCCAGGGTTCCCCGTGTCCCAAGCTCTTGTCCTGGTGGGATGGCTGTGCCCCGGTAGGGCGCCAGCCTGTCTCTGTGCAGGAAGACTTTCCTTCCTCGTAGTGGCAGCTGGACCTTGTACACTACCTCTCCAAGTCTCTCCAGGGTCCCAACCACTCACTATCCAGCTTTGGGCACCTGCCCTTCTTCCTCTGCGGGCTGCACCCAGACCAGCTCCTTGACTTCGAAATATCGTCCTCTGACGTGCACGTCGTAGTTCCTCTTTTGCCTTGCGCCTGCACTGCGCAGACTCCAAACGGTCCTAGAGTTTCCTAGCATAGTCGAGCCCCGAGGACCAGCAGGGGCATCAGGAGGTTTCCCCGCCATCATCTCAGCTGGCATCCAGATTCATCTGCCTAGCATGAGAAGGAAAGGAGAGCAGGAAGTGGAGTCCCGTACAGCAGACCTGTAAGCCATCATCAGCACAAGAGGTACATGGTCGTCCCAGTCGCGTTGGTGTTTAACCGTCACTATGGCCAGCTGCTGCGCCAGCGTGTGGTTAAATCTCTCGACCAGTCCATCGCTCTGTGGATGGAGGGGTGTAGCGTGGGTCTTTTGGGAGCCCATTTTGTCACACATGGCCACGAGGACTCAAAGTTTCTGCCCTGGTCTGTCCGGATGACTTTAGGGGCCTCGAAGTGAAAATGGAGATACCAAGCATCCCACCACCAGAGAGTCCACTATAGTCTCCGCCTCCTGGTCTGGCAGGCAGTAAGCTTCAGGCCACTTAGTAAAATATTCCATGGCAGTGAGGATGTAACGGTTACCTCTCTCTGAGTGGGGAAAAGGTCCGAGAACATCAAAACATCAGACAACATCACTGTCTCTGTCAGAGCCCTGGGCACCACCACCTGTGTCTCTCCCGTTGCTGGCTCTTTCCACCCCCCTTGGCAGCACATCATAATGCAGGCACAGGGCTTGAAAAAGTCCCTTTGTGGCTCGAGAACACATGGCAACCTCTCCCCAAGGTGGTCGCTGCTGGGCTCCCACCCAAGTGAGCACTGGCCTTATGTCGACATCCTCTTCCTGTCTGCACCCCCACTCTGTTGCGTTCACAGCTGTCAGTCCGTGGCCTGCTGGCATGCCCTCCGGTCCCACTGTAGCACATTTCACATCAGGTTGCAGCCGCTCTTCTTCCTGCGCCTCTCTTTTCTCACAGTAGCTGCAGCCATCAGTGCTGCAGGGGCAGCGTGAAAGTGCGTCAGCATTTCCGTGGCGTGCCCCCGGTCTGTGAACCATAGTGAAATCATACGCCTGTAACTCCTCAATCCAGCGTGCCAGCTGGCCTTCTGGCTCTCTGAAAGACATGAGCGACTGTAAGGCAGAGTGGTCGGTCCTGACTGTTATATGGAGGCTCCCATGGTAATATTTGAAATGTCGGATGGCACTGATCACAGCAAGCAGCTCCCGCCTCATGACACAGTAGCGATGTTCAGCCTTGTTGAACTGTTGTCTGCTGTGATAAGCCACCACACTCTCTCCTTCAGGAGTCACTTGGGCCAGCAAAGCACCTGCGCCTGCATTACTGGCGTCTGTGTCGAGGATAAAAGGCAGGGTGGGGTCAGGCAGTGAGAGGACTGGGGCCTCCACAAGGGCTCTCTGCAGTGAAGTGAAAGCTGTATGGCACTCCTCTGTCCAATCAAACACCACCCCTCTTTGTAGCAGGCAGAACAGAGGTGCAGCTATGCAGTAAAACCCTCTCACAAACTTCCTGTAGTAGGAGGCCAGTCCCAGGAAGCTTTTCAGGTCCTGCAACATGCTGGGGGTAGGCCAATCCTTCACAGTCTGCACCTTCTCATCCATGGTGCTGACACCACCACCCCCAAGCTTGTGCCCCAGAAATGTGACCTCTCGTTGCATGAAGGAGCATTTCTATGGGTGCAGTTTTAAACCGGCTACTGCCACCCTTTCCAGCACCAGCCTCAGGGATCTGAGAGCCGCCTGGAATGACTATACACCAGTATGTCGTCCAGGTACACAACACACTCCTGCCGAGTGATATCAGCGAGTACCCTGTCCATTAATCTCTCATACGTGGCAGGGACATTGCAGAGGCCAAACGGAAGGACATTAAACTGCCACAAGCCCCCATTAGTGATGAAGGCTGTTTTGGCCTGAGCTTCAGGGCCGAGAGGGACTTGCCAATACCTGCTTCACAGGTCCAAAGAGGAGTACCAGGATGACCCTGCCACGGTTTCGAGGGCCTTGTCGATGCGTGGAAGTGGGTTGGGGTCCTTTTTGGTCACTTTGTTGAGGGGTATGAAGTCTACACAGAAACGCCACGCCGCCTTCTGCTTTTTGGGGACCATGACAACTGGGGAGGCCCAGGGGCTGGTGGAAGGCTCGATGATTCCAGCTCTCCGCATCCCTTGCAGGGCTTTGTCTGCCGCAGCCTGCCTGCCTGGCCAGTGGGAGGCGTCGAGGTATCATCCGAATCGGCTGTGCATCTCCCGTTTCAATCTTATGTTGGATGAGATCTGTGCGGCCCACATCATTCTCTGACAGTGAAAAACAGTCCTTGAACTCAAGTAGAAGCTGCCAAAGCAGACTTTGTTCACTATGAGTCAGACCATCACAGTTTTTCTGCCAGACCTCCCTCATTGCCAAGACTCTTTCACTGTCGTCAGGTGGAGAGGTGTCTGTCACCTGGTTGTGTGAACCTGCAGCTGGCCGGACAGTGTTTGGATGTGGGTGCAGCTCAGCAGCTGGAAGAGTGGAGGGTGGTGTAGGTGGCTCGTTAGAAGGAATGCAGCTGGTAGCAGCAGAGTCTGTTGTCTCAGCCATCAGTGTGGCAATGGTGCGGGTCATGACACAACCAGGCCGGGGTGGCTCTCGTCACATCTGGATGACATGGCCATCAGGAAAAGTGAGAGTTCCTCTCTTTGTGTTAATGACACAGTCGAAAGCCCCAAGAATATCCAGTCCCAGTATGCAGTCCTCCAGGTTAGCAACCCACACCGGGCAGCGGACAGATTTTCTTCCCAGCCCCAGAGTCACTATTGCTTCCCCAACCATGGGGGCTCACTCTCTGGTGACTGTGGTGGCGGGGCGTGGTTTGGCTCAGCTGCGGAGGAGGGGACGACGGAGTAGTGGCTCAGGGGAACGATGCCGGAAGAGGCTTAATTAGCCTCAGCTGGTTTGGGTTGGCTCATTGTGCTTTCTCCCTTATATGATCCCCAGTAGGGACTGAGAGGAGAGGGAGCAAATAAAAGTTTCATTTTCACCACATCAGGCCTCACCAGGGTTGCTGACAAACCCGTGTCAACCAGTGCAGAGCAGCATGTCCCTCCAATAGTCAGTGGTGCATACCAACAGTCTCCTATCCAGATTCGACCCAGCACCACTAATCGCTCCAGCTGACCATCAAAATCCTGCGGTGGTCGGGGTGCTCCTACTTGGTCGGAGAGTTGCGTAGCTTCGTTATTTACAGGGGGTTGGGACAGAGTGCCAGCGGTCAGCATTGTCCCAATTATGCGGTCCCCGGCTCGTTTCCCTTGTAAGCGGTGGTACGGGGGAAGTGTCGGACCAGATGGCCAGGCTGTCCACACCCTCAGCAGACTCTTGGTTGTGGCTTGTCCTGCCTCTCGTCTCTCAGAGAGGCAGCCCTCACAAGCTGGGTTAGCTCCCCCACCCATGCAGGCTGCGCCAAGTCCATTTCAGTCTCACAAGCAGCTCTAACCTTTGGTGATTTTTCAAACACTTTACCCAAAGCGCCAGCACACAGCATATCTCTCTCCGTAGCTGACTCCAAAGCCTCCTGGAGCGACCCGGGGTGAGTAAGTAGTGTCTGGATGTGCAGTTCAGCTGGCAGCAGCGCCTGGAGGAAATGGTCCCTAGCTAGCTCGCTCTGGATGGTTGGGGGCATGTAAGTGCGGTGAACAAGCCCGTCGATGTCATTAGCGAGCTCCCTGAGCGGCTCCTCTGGCCGTCGTTGTCTGCTGCACAGTTCAGAGCGAAGCAGGCTAGTGGCAGAGCATTGTTCAAACCGTCAATTTAGAGCCAATTAGTGCGTCATAATCACTCCTATCATTCGGACTTAGCAGCAGCAGAATTGATAAAGCATCACCCGTGAGGCACATCGCTAGCTAGAGAGCTTTCACTTTAATGGACCATTTACTGGCCTGGGCTAACAGTTCAAATTGTTCATTAAAAGCTTTCCAGTTAGATTTACCGTCATATCTGGGAGTCTTTATTGTGGCCGGAACAACTTCTGTGTGGCTCAGGGTGTTTGGTCATGTCCATTTCTACGGCCGCAGTCATTCCTCTCCATTTTGTTTTTTTGTAACCGATGAACGGAAGTTTCCATACTTGGAATGCGGATGAGTGACATAGAGACGCCGTATGCAGCTCTGTTAGCAGTAGTGACCTGTCAATCACCTTGTAGCCCCGCCCTAAAGCATCCCCTGCTTATGGTCTGTTTGACTCTAAATGGACCATAATTTACAGAATGAACATCATGCTGTGTTGAAGAAGACTTGAAACTAGAGATTGAGACTATAAACTCATGTTTACTGAGGGAATAAATTTGTCATGAAGTGATCAGATCTGCTGCCACATGTACGGCAGACAGATCTCTGAAGTGTGATCCCAACATGTCATTTTTTATATTTTACTTGGTTGAGTAAAAGTAAATTACATTCTTTGTTTGTTCTCCTAAGACAAAAACATTTTGCCGAATGAAACTGGAAACCGGGTGCACAATAGGCCATGTCTGTTGTGTCAAAACATAAATATAAAAGCGTGTCAATTTGTCCTTAAACTTTGGCTGTTCTTCATGGTGATCTCATTCAAGCCCCGGTAGTCGTTGCAAGGTCTGAGGGTCTTGTCCTTCTCTACAAAGAAGAATCCAACCTCTGCTGGAGACGACGATGTATTTGTCCATAGCCTCTCTTTCAGGGGCAGACAGGGAGTAGAGGCGTCCTTTAGGTGGGAACGTACCCGGATGGAGGTCAATGGAGCAATCATAAGGATGATGGAGAGGCAGAGACATGGCCTTGGTCTTGTTGAATACCTCTTTGAAGTCCAAGTATTCCGTGGGAACCCCGTAAGTTCAGGCGTTCAGTGGGTGAGGGAGGAACCTCACCCACCCCTTGGTCTGCTCCAGGCAGGAAGAGCTCCAACCCCGAAAAGCCCCCGTAGTCCAGACGATGTGGGGGTTGTGTCGACGCAGCCAGGGGGGAATCCGAGGTGTTCACAGAATATGGAAGCTGATGGTCTCGTGGTGGTTGCCGTACAGGAGCATGTGGACTGGAACGGTTCAATGTGTCACCGTCCCCAGAAGATGACCGTCAAGGGGCGCTGGCTGGAACACACTGGGCAAGAGGTACCTGGTCAATCCCCAACTGCTTCGCGAGTCTTTCGTCCATGATAGACACATCAGCTCCAGAATCCAGGAAGGTGGAAATGGTCTGAGGGCGGCAGGTGAACGCAAAATGGCCGGCCTGACCACAGTACATACAGAGATTCCCCCGACAGCTCATTCCTCCGTGGAGTCTCTAGTACGTCTCACCTGCATGGGTTCGGTCTCTGGCGTGGCACATGCTGGTTTGATCCCAGATCGGACCGGAGGGGGTGGCAGCGCCGACGCTGTGCTGGTCTGGGTTATTGCTGCCATGAGTTGCTGCACCTGGTGGATCAAGGCGGTCATAACCTGGTCCCGGTTCGCCAGAAACTGGCGCATGTCGGCGATACTTCGGTGCTCATGTCACTGGATCGCTTCTTCGATCGCCACGACCCTGAGATGAGGTGTCGTCTGCTGGGTCCATGTTAAGGCCAGATTGTACTTTATTACAAGCAGAGATCTCAACAGGAAAACAGTTGGATCAGCTCACGTAGAGAGACACGCTCGGGGAAACGCCAAGGAAGAAGGCAAACAGAGACCTGTGCTAGGCTAATCTCGTGGTCGGGGACAGAAGGCTATGGCGGTTTACTGGGGAAGAGGCGAGGCGTGGAAGTCCAAACAGGCAGGGTCGATCTCGTGGTTGGGGACAGAAGGCTGATTCGTTTACCGGGGCAGAGGCAAGGCAGGGAAGTCCAAACAGAAAGGGTCGGCAACGGGAAAACAGTCCGAGGGTAAACGCTGAGAAGTTTGGCATACTGCGGAAAACAATCTGGCAGTGAGTGTGTGTGTGAAGCTGGGGTTTAAATACCAAAGGGAGTAGGTGCAGCAGAGTGGGCAGGTTAGAGTGATTGAGCTGACGAGGTGGGTGTAACTAACAGGTGCAGTGATTGAGCTGATTAGGTGAGTGAGAGATAGGCCCAATCTCAATCTCCACCCTTACAGACTCATGGACTTTGAGGCGCGCTCCCGCAAAGTCCGTGAGGGTTTAGGACTGTTCCATTGTCAAATCGTTGAGTGCATGAGGGCTCTCTGGCAGACATTTGAGCCCTTTATGAACCCTTACCGTAAGTCAGCATGATATGCCGACTTTGGCCAAGGGAATTACCCACAATTCATAGCTAAACACGCCGTTACCAATGGAGGCCCACAGTCTCTCACACTCAAACACTTTACAGGTGACGTCAGTAAGTCCCTGAGAGTTCAGGGTTTGAAGGTTTAGGGTGGAGATTGAGGCTGCGGTCGAATAGTCCTTTTTGCTTAGGAAGGTTCCTAACTGAGTGAAATGACCCGAAAGTATCCAGGTGGCCGCCATGATAAGAGCTGTTTGAATTCTCTAAATGCAAAGGAAAGGAGCTTCAATGCTTCCTTACTTAGCTCCTTTAGCATAGGAAACACTGGACCTTCCTTTACGAAAGGAAAGGAGATAATTCAGACCCACAATTCCTTGCGGCGGCAACATTTAAAGTGACGCACCATTCGGCCGTTCACGAGAACAAACGATCATGACCGAGAAACGCAGATCATGTAAATAACCGTTGACATAACTCGGAAATGAACTTTCAATAATCTGTTAAACCTGCTGACAAACTACGAGCGTTACATTGCTGTTGCAATAAACTGCTGTAAAGTGTGGTGGCTCAATTTCTTCTGTTTATTGTGTATACTGCTCAATGATGGCTAACTTCCTTAAAACCTAATTCTGTATAAACTTAATAGCTATTTCCTATCTGACTGCTAGTGAGGCGCCACAGGAACTCACTTACGGGACCTCAGTAATTGACCACCCACAGAGAGATTGGATCAAAGTTCAATTCACGTAGATTTATTTGCAATGCACAGATTACAAATAACTCGAGTTGCTGTCCGGAAGTACAACCCACGAACATTCAGATTGACATAGTTTTTATAATAACACATTCTGATTCAGGTTCAGCCCCCGGTCCCACCCCTTAACCCCGCCCCCTGCGGCCATTTTGATCTCGTATCAGGTGACCTCATACCTCACGCACGCCATTTTACCCAGTTGACGCCATCTCAATAACGAAACTGATTATTTCACTGTCTGCCTCATGTTTATTTTCCCGTGCCATAATATTCCCCTGCTACCCGCCATAATATCCACAGCTGAGCCTAAGGTCTTCTGCCTTCACTGGCTTCTCTTCTCTGTACCTTATCTCCTGAGTCTGTATACCCCCCGATTTCTATGGACCTGCTTATAGATATACATGAATGTAACTTATAATATTATGTCAGTGATTAATAGATACATATAACTATGAATATTGTGCTCTTAATAACCCGGATATATGTGTTGATGTGGCTTCATAGTTTTTCTAAGCATATTATTAAGCATACACATAAAATATTTTCCTTCCACAAAAGTGATCACAGTGACGTATTGATCTGCTCTCTCTGGTGTTTACTGCAGCCTCAGCCCTCGTTCTTTTATCTGACTTCACTTACAGAAGGTTTGATAAAAGGTTAAACTGGACGAGCTCCTCAGTCTGTCATGTTTTTAATTATTTAATTATCTTTTCAATCAACATTACAATTTTAAAACACTATCAAGTCAACACTTCTAGGTCACACTGAGTTTCATAAACTACTGTCTGCATATTCTTATGATCAGATTATAATCTGCATATAAACCATAACAACAAAGAGGGATATGAGACATTGTTAGTGGAGAACGTATTTAATTCAGCATATTTGAAACTGAACAATGAGACAGTTTAATAGCTTTGTACTCTGTGTCAATCCCTTGGTTTCACTTCTATATTCATTCTTTCATTTATATTCCAACCTTGTTAATAAAGTAATACTATGAACCGGGTTGTTTGTCGTTATGACGCAACACTGTAACAACACATGGACGAAGGAATCTAAGAAGCTCTTCTTTGTAGTCCATCTTCTGAACATTGTAGTTTCACCGCTGCAGACTGACATCACTAACATGCGCCTGCCGTCGCATCAGAACTACGTTGCTCAGTGAAAGTGGAGTCGGATTCCCTAAACACCGCGGTTGTCTTTTCCTAACTCCTCATGAATTCTCCTTCCTATCTTTCCTTGACCCCGTGACGTTTTCCACAGACGTCAAGGAAAAGTGGTTAGGAAAGGACATTAGGAGGTCATTTTTTGGACTATTCGAATCCAGCCTGAGATTGGGCCATAGAGTGGCAGGAGAGAAGTTGAACTGACAGGAAGTCAAAGAAACAGTTACTTCCTGTTAGATACAATCTGTAGGCTACTTGTAGTTTGCAGACCTCGTTCGGATTTATGTGTTTATAAATATATATTTATGTGGCAATGTGCATGTATTTGTATTGTATGCTATCCTTTATTCTTTTTATGCCTGCCTGTGAAACACTTTGCTGCTCGCTTTGATGTGTGATTTATTATCAATCACACAATATATGTTTTTAGATTAAACCTTCTTGCACAACATGAGACTAATAGCCAACAATTGAGCCTTAAGGTATTAAAACTACACAGAAAAATAGGATTTTCTACAAAACGTGGTGTTCAGCTCTCAGCCAATCAGCTCTCTCCCATCATGCCCTGGGTAATGCAGCTGCGGCGCCTGGCTCTTAAAACCGCGGCCGCCTGCCTCTCATGAGGTCATCGATGACCACGGGTTCATGACGTCAGAGCAAGTCAGGATCAAGTTGGACACAAATCTAACCGGCATGCGTTGTGCAGCGATCGCCGGTGATTGATCCTGCGCAGGACTGGCTCATCTCGAACGAGCCCAATGAGACCAGAGGGTCACGTGGAGGCGTGGCCGCTGTAAGACGACAGAGCGCCAGCAGACCTGGGACCAGCCAGTCTCTCATAGCCAGCGCTGTGTCAGAGCTGGAGGGGACCAACTGACCAACCGCCTCCGAACAGATCATGATGACAAAAACGATAAATAAATAAAAGATGAGGAGTATACGACAGAGTAATCTGCTCAAGAGTAAAAAAGTGTGCTGTTCAAAACGACTCCAGAAAGTGCAACTTACTCCAAGAAGTCACTGAAGTACGTGTAACAGAGTGAGCGTATACTGAATCATAATGCATCTTCTGGGCATTATGGTCACTGGACCTCTTTACAATTGTAATGGAACACGGATTCAGAGTGTGTGTGTGGTCACACATATGCCGGTGCTTCTGTATGTGTGCGTCTGAGCGCACGCCAGCCTTTGTTTGAACGTAATGCCAGCTCTTGCAGTGTGTGTGTGTCTGCATGATAGTGTATGTGTATGCATGTTTCTTATGTACAGCACATGCCAACATTTCCACACATGCACCCTGTGTGTGTGTGTGTGTGTGTGTGTGTGTGTGTGTGTGTGCGAGGCAGCGGGCTGACTCCTCGGAGTCTCGTTAATGGCTTCATTAAGGCCAGGGAGATCTCATTTGGACTGAGTGAATTATTCAACCCGTGAGTCGGTTAGACCCCGTGGACACCTGCAGACACCACCCAGGTACAGAGAGGGAGAACAGAAACTGATTGAATTCACTATTTAATCCGCCAAAAACCAAGAGAAGGAAAAGAAGTGAAGAGTCGACTGTGTGCTGCTGCAGGTTGATGATGGACACAGAGGAAGAGAGAGGAACAGGATGAAGACGTGTACACGGAGAACAGAAAGCCTTTCTCAAAGCTGGCATCACTCCAAAAAGAAGAAAAAGCAACGACAGCGTGATCAGGAATCACAATACACAACAGGCCCTCTTCACAGCAGCCATCTTGTCACCTCATTTTCAGGGTAAACAGGTGAAAATAGTAGTCGTAGTAGTAGTAGTAGCATGGCCCTGTTCCATTTAGGTGGACCAGGGCTCTGATATTGTGCATGCCGGATCACTGTAATGACTGTGAAATACTGAAGAGAATGCGACAATGATAAATTTGCTAAATTATGTAAAAGAAAAAACATGTCAAAATGGCTGCCATGAAAAGGGGCTTGTGGAGGAACCTGAAGCTGAGCGCCCATTTTTTGTTTTTCATGGGACATGTGGCAGCAGCCGTGGTTATTGCTTCGACGGTTGAGTGACGCGACGCTAGAATTCACTTTGCGTGTGGTGTGAACGCAGCATAAGGCCGGATAACTTCTGTGGAGGAGACCATTTCAACGGAATTGCATTGCTAGGCAACAGCTTGGGTCCATGTTTACTTTCAATCCAGTTCAATTCAATGTGGCTTTATTGGCATGGACGTTTTAAAAAAAAAGAAAAACAAATGGCTTGGCCATGTTGAAAGCCGTGCGGAGGCATTCCTCAATCATAGATATACTCTGATGTTTCAGCAGCTTTTACTCATTTGAAGGACCACTTTTCTGTTTTATCTTGGGCCTCCTTCTGAACGTGTGGCAAAACCCAAGGTCCAGAACTCAAGGTCCAGAACCCAAGGTCCAGAACCCAAGGTCCAGAACTCAAGGTCCAGAACTCAAGGTCCAGCTGGTAGCTTTCTCAGAACGTTCAGCTGCATCCCACAGTCAGCCAGTGAAACCGGCTCAGGTGTCGTGTGATCTTCTTGTGGTACTCTGGCTATTTGTGCTCCTATATGAGGATGATCTCAAACTCTTTGTTAAAAATGATTTTGGCATTTGATGTGAAAAAGCTACACTTACAAAGAAGATAAGAAAGACAGATAACGGTAGAAATCCATGTTTACTGCCTGATCACCATTCTTGGATTCATATATATTGTCTTTTATTGAGTACATAGACATTTATCATTATCTTTTTAATTTTTATATTTTTGTCTTTTTAGTTTCTTTAAATAATCTCAGAATACAATGTATGTATGTACATTAATATTATTCTATAATACTTCCATATTGATGGCCAAAGTGCAATAACCTCCTATCTGCACTTTGTATATTATTTTGTATTTTGTATTGGGTATCCTTAATAAATAGCATTCTGCTTTTTTTAGTAATCTCAAAAAAGTGAATTTTTCAGATAGGAGGTTTTGCTCTTCGGCCATCGATATGCAATGGAAATTAAGCATTGACACAATATACTGTATAATTAATTTTCTTTCAGTATACTAACATGACTCAAGTTGGAAGAAACGGGTATTATCCTTGAAAAGTGGCTCTTTTTGAATGTGTGAAATATGACCCTATGACATCACAGAAATAACCTTGTAAACATGTAATCAGTGTTGCTCTGGAACTCTACTCCTGTACATAACTCTCTCCACTGATTGGCTGATGCTTCAGGTACCTCATACCAGAGCAGATTTAGGAGAAATACACTTGTACTGTGTAAATCACTAACTAATCAAAAACACTTTTCTCTAACTTTGACACCATTCGATATCATACCATATATATATCTATATATATATATAAATATATATATATATATGCGTGTGATATTACCATTGCACCTCTTTATCCTTAAATGAAAATATGAAATGTGGCCTTAACATTAACAGACACTGAGAAAGTGTAACAACCTACCCATTAACCTCATCCTCAGGATTTAGAAATATTCTGATATGTTACGGCCACATTCGGGGTGCCGGTGAATTCTCATTTCATTTTTCAAACATTTGCCAGACAGATGAAAAATATAAACAAACCCAAGTCATTATGTCCACCATTGTTGTTTTCGCCTCTCCTCCCTCATTTCTCCTCTTCCACCTTTCTGTCTCACTGCCGTCCTCTCCGTCTCTCAGTATCACCGTGTCGCTGTGTGTGTGTCTGTCTGTCTTTGTGCGTGTGTGTGTATGAGTGTGTGCTCTGTGACTTTGTGCACACCCTGAAGTCACAGAGTGGCAACTAGTCATCGTTCAAATGTGACATTGCAACTTTAACCGTAAAGTATTGTTTGAGTCCCAAAGAAGCACAAATGGGACCACACACACACACACACACACACACACACACACACACACACACACACCACACAACAACAACGCACGCCGCACAATGCACACGCAACGCGCACGGCACGCACGCACACGTGCACACGCGCACGCACACGCACGCACGCGTATGCACGCGCACACACGCACGCACACTATGCACATTTGCAACACACACTTTTGAAACCATGTGCACAGTCTTAAAAACACATCGACTTCATGAAGCACGAGCAAAATGCGCCGCTCCCTTCCTGCAGTGGATATTAGAAAAAAAAAGCCCACATGGAACAAATGCACACAAACACATGTGCGTGCACACGCACACACTCACACAAACGCATGCAGGGCAATCAGCATGACTAAACAGACTGTTTGGCGTAGTGAAAGCTCTATCAATCATTCCTGAAGTTCAGTGGCGGTAGAGACCCCTAATGGCCTTTGTGTGTGCACGTTTGTGTAGCAGTGTGTGTTTGTGTGTGTTGGAAGGGAGGGAGGGATTTGTGTATGTTTGCAACAGAGTGCAGGCAGGTGGAGGGATTACTCATAGCCTGCAAGTGTGTGTGTGTGTGTGTGTGTGTGTGTGTGTGTGTGTGTGTGTGTGTGAGAGGGGAGTGTGATGCGGCCACTTCCAGCCTTCCTCTCTCCGAATGGACTCTCCCATCTTGCCATTGGTCATATCACACGAGGTAAATAAGAGGACCAAACCTCACTCGATTCTTCTTTATTATTTCAATTCAAAGTCAGTCCATTATTTTGGCCGCCATGACTGCTTTCTTCTTTTAACACACACACACACACACACACACACACACACACACACACACACACACACACTATTCCTTATTTAAAGTTACTGTGTGAAAACCTTTAGCTGGGTATGAAACGGTCTCAACTATTCTCATTGCTTGTCGTTCCGCATAAGACCCAAATCATGCAGGTTCACCGGAAACCCCTTCAGCTCCGGCTCCAGCGGGCCTCGGCCAACAGGACATCCGCTGCCCCCTTTCCACCTGCAGTCGGCGGGGAGGTGGAGAGCTCAGCATCCGGCGGCGGCGCCTCCTCCTCCTCCTGCTCCTCCTGCTCCTCCTCCTCCTGCTCCTCCTCCTCCTTCTCCTGCTCCTCCTCCTCCTGCTCCTGCTCCTCCTCCTCCTCCTCCTTCTGCTCCTCCTCCTCTTCCTCCTCCTGATCCTCCTCCTCCTCCTGCTCCTCCTCCTCTTCCTCCTCCTGATCCTGCTCCTCCTCCTCCTCCTCCTCCTCCTGCTCCTCCGGTCCCCGCCGGGAGCCAACACGGACCCCATGCTGCTCTGGTAGACCCGGTATTGCTTGGGCCCTGCTGAAGGGTAGTGAACCAGCAGGAGAACCAGGACTGACTGGAGCAGACCGTCAGACCCTTACTGCAGTAAAATGAGGGTTTTCTACGGGGAGTCTGTCGCTCAGGAAGACTCCCGCTTTTGTCCAGAGGGGGCGCCGAAAGGAGAACACAATGAGAGCTCCTCTTAGCGGCTGTAAATGTAATTTGACTCGTCCACTCTGAGTGCTTTTGCAAACAAAAATCCAAGCAAATGAGACGTGTTTTAATTTTTTTTTATTGTAATTACAGTCTTTGCAACTACTTTTACTTTGCAAAAATAGATCTCAACCATATGGTTTAATTTTCACTCTCAAAGCTCACACTGTTCACGTGGAATCCTCCTCTGCTCACCGACTGCATTGCAAATACGGGAACAAATAAATTGGCCTTTGAGGGATATTACATCGGAGGTGAACCTGAATTGAAATAACAAGATGAGCTGCAGGGAAGTGTGTGTGTGTGTGTGTGTGTGTGTGTGTGTGTGTGTGTGTGTGTGGGGGGGGGGAGGGAGAAGGGGTATCCGCTCGTCTCAATAACTTTTTAAAGAAAAAGTTTGAGGACAAAATGACTTTCCAGAACTTCCCCGAGAGACTTTTCTTTTGAAGGCGTATTTTCAACGAGCCAGTTGCTGTTCACCCAACGTGTGTGATGGATCGCCTTTCGCCTTTCAAACACTCGTTCAAGCAACAGGTAATGTGTGTGTGTGTGTGTGTGTGTGTGTGTGTGTGTGTGTGTGTGTGAGAGAGAGAGAGAGAGAGAGAGAGAGAGAGAGAGAGAGAGAGAGAGAGAGAGTGTGTGTGTGTGTGTGTGTGTGAGAGAGAGAGAGAGAGAGAGAGAGAGAGAGAGAGAGTGTGTGTGTGTGTGTGTGTGTGTGTGTGTGTGTGTGTGTGTGTGTGTGTGTTGCCCGAGGAGCAATAAACGGAACGTTTCCTTGGTTGAAGCTGCGTTAACAGTTACAGCTGCTATTCGTCTCATTTGAAATCTCATTCACTAAACTGCTTCTTAGCGACGCACACAAGAATGAAGTCAGTCACTCTGTGAGATCTCACTCCGACCGTTACTTCACGCACAGTTACGCAGGCAGCGAGGAGCCGCGGAAGCGTGGCCGAAGACGATCATGTCATCACGGATGCACATGTAAAGCGTGTTAAACGAGAGACGGGACTCGGGACTCGGGAAGGGTGAGCGAAAGATGAAGATGAGAAGGAATTAGTGACTCGGTTCGCTCGACGGACGTGTGAACGGAATAGTGCTCCATCAATTTCCTGCCCTCGCCGTGTCCACTTATCCACGCAGACGTGTCACGGTACGCACAGATATTTTTGTTCTGTTTTTATGGTCCACTTGACTCTAAATGTGACCATCATTTACTAAATGAACATCAATAAAGGAATAAAGAAGACTTGGAACTGGCAATTGAGAAATAGTCATTTTCTCATAGACTTCTTTTTGCAACCGGAGGAGTCGCCCCCCTGTGGCCAGTAGAGAAAATGCAAGTTTGAGGCACTTTTCAAACGCGGGGGGTTGGCGCCTGCTTCTGAATCCGACTAACAGCAGTCGTGTTTTAAAACAGGTGCATCCTCTCTCAATACATGAGAATGTATTGTGTGTTAGCAAGTTATGTATATTAAAACTCACCTGCAGGACAAAACGAATACAGATATAGTTACGATATTAACATCACTTCATCTTCATGTTCCTTTCTCCACCTTTTTATATGATATACCATCAGTGCATTTGTTTGATAGGAAATGTATTTTCTCAGTTATATTTAACATTTGATTCATAATTTGCAACAGGTGTTGTTTGTGCATTGGCTGTTTTAGATGGTCGTAGTAATTATTCTAACAGGAGTTACTTGGTGTTCAGATCTATCTCTTTAAATTAATTAAGTTCAATTTAGAACATTGGGTAATGGTGCATCTGCGCCTCTTGTGGCCGAAATGAGCATTACAAACCCTTTCACAGATCACAAACGCAGCAGAGCAAACATTTTAGATCAGACTTTAAAAAAATCACAATACATCCGCACCCAACTCCACATAAACTTCTCCAGCTGTGTGGAAATTGTTCTTTTTAATGAAACATCTGGAGCACTGAATGATCACTGAACTTTATTCAGCCTCGATAGATTCCATCACCAAGGAGAAGGAAAATAAAACGGGGTAAACACATTGATCACAATAATAGAAACCAGGCGCCCGGAATACCTCTGTGAGGTCGATGAGTCTGCAGCCAAAAAAGAAAAAGAAATGATAACAATCAGAAATCGTGATCCTGTGACGCAACAGAGATGCAAATGAATACACGTGAACAATTAGACTGGTGGAAACGCAATGGAAGCCATACACAGCTGCGTCTAGTATGAAGATAATATTACAAAGGGCCAGTAGTACATAGAAGGGTTGTTTTTTTCAAAAAGCTGATAGCTTTGTTATTCCATAAAGTGCCTTGAAAAATAGGGTCGAGGACAGTGAACCACTGTTGTTAGCTCAGCTGTGACGACGTGGCTCGGCTGTTTATACAAGTTTTGTTTACACTACGTTGAAACGTCCAAACCTATAGAAGCTCTTTTGCGTATCATTGAAAACGTACAACTTCCATATATAGGTACAGCAGCTTCAAAGGGTAACTTTGGTGTTTTCCAACCGAGACTCTATTTTCCCATGATTTTAGTGTCTTATCGACTAATGGGGACAACAACGTTTGAAAAAGAACGATCGCTTGGGGGCAACTCCTCTCTGACAATGCCCACTAACAGACTGTTATTATACGTGACTGACGGCATTAGGGGCCTTCGGAGAACTCGGTCTCCGTCAGTACTGCACCATTAACACAAATGATTGTCCCCCATTAGACTCCGAAAACATGGGATCAAAATATGAAAAATATCAAAGTGACCCTTTAACCCTCTGGGGTCTGAGGGCATTTTCCCGATTTTTACATATTTTCTTAAATACACCTTTAAAGGTACTTGCATATGAGACATACCCATGTGTTGTATATGATAATTTGCAGAACAATCATAGCTATCTATATAATGAGGCACCAATTGTCCTAAGGCACTGTGTAAAGAGATAATTTGGCCATAAAGCTGAAAAATTGAAGTCCGATTTTTTTTAATTCTTCAAATCTCTTGTGAAAACATAACTTTACTCATGTGGACAAACTGTTTTGGTGCTTGAAATTGGTTTACCAAAGTCTTAGGTTCACAACAGTGGTGGAATATATGGATAAAATAGTAGATAAATGTATAAAAAATGTCTAGTACCGAATTTTGTAATAATGTTTTTTTTAGTAGAAGTGATGTCTGTTACTCCACTTCCACCAGCTGTTAGAGGGACTGAGATGAAATGGGACTGAGTCATTACTTCATATACAGATCAAGCTTCATGGGATGTGTGCAGATGAAACATGAACATTACAACAGTTTTTGTTTTCAAACTAAATATTAACTATATCTCTGAAAGTACGTCTCTAACTGTAAACGTTCTCTCCGTACTTCCTCTCTTCTCTCTGAGCTCTCGATGCAGACTGAATGTAAACACAGTGTTTCTGTAGCGTGAGGTGGTGGGTAGGTCCTTAGGGATTTACTGAGTGTCCATTGGTTAGTTTCATACTGAATGTAGACGGACACATGAATCTACAAATGACGGTGAGAGGCGGAGCTTGACGCCCACGAATCACATGTGTTAAGGAGAGAGCTTCTGCAGGCTCTCCTGTTGTAGAGGAGAGAGCTTCTGCAGGCTCTCCTGTTGTAGAGGAGAGAGCTTCTGCAGGCTCCTCTGTTGTAGAGGAGAGAGCTTCTGCAGGCTCCTCTGTTGTAGAGGAGAGAGCTTCTGCAGGCTCCTCTGTTCTAGAGGAGAGAGCTTCTGCAGGCTCCTCTGTTCTAGAGGAGAGAGCTTCTGCAGGCTCTCCTGTTGTAGAGGAGAGAGCTTCTGCAGGCTCTCCTGTTGTAGAGGAGAGAGCTTCTGCAGGCTCTCCTGTTGTAGAGGAGAGAGCTTCTGCAGGCTCTCCTGTTGTAGAGGAGAGAGCTTCTGCAGGCTCCTCTGTTGTAGAGGAGAGAGCTTCTGCAGGCTCCTCTGTTGTAGAGGAGAGAGCTTCTGCAGGCTCTCCTGTTGTAGAGGAGAGAGCTTCTGCAGGCTCTCCTGTTGTAGAGGAGAGAGCTTCTGCAGGCTCTCCTGTTGTAGAGGAGAGAGCTTCTGCAGGCTCTCCTGTTGTAGAGGAGAGAGCTTCTGCAGGCTCTCCTGTTGTAGAGGAGAGAGCTTCTGCAGGCTCCTCTGTTGTAGAGGAGAGAGCTTCTGCAGGCTGGCCCTCTCTGTGCTCTGAGGACAGATTTGAAGCCGAATCCATGGTTCCAGTTGTATCAAAAAGGTTTTATATAAAAAGGTAAAGCAAACATAATCACAAGTTGAATCACACTATAAAGTATGCAAATATATTCCATGGAATAGCGTCCTTAATACATCCAATCCCAGCAGGCCAGTGGTCGTCTGGCCTGCTGGACAGTCAGTCCAAAAAGCTTCTTCCTCCTCTGTCTCCTCTATCTTGTGTCCAGTTTTATTTCTCTCTGTTCCTTCCTCCTCTGTCTCCTCTATTTTGTGTCCAGTTTTATTTCTCTCTGTTCCTTCCTCCTCTCTCTCCTCTATCTTGTGTCCAGTTTTATTTCTCTCTGTTCCTTCACCCCCGTCTTGACCAAAGGCTCCAGTCTTATAATTGGTCAAGTCCTTGTTTCACACATTCCTCACTGATGTGTGGGGTCTTGTTTCAATCTCATCTCCCGTGTGGGGATTTCACATACCTGCTTCATGCCCTCTTATCTTGATCACATTCGCTGTCTGACTTCTTAATACATTCAAATCATTCTATTTCATATAATTGCCTAATACATTCAGTGTTATTATTTATCTTAACCTTACAGCATTTAACACATTGTAATACATAATAGCTCATTACATTTAAGCTTAGTTTTCTCACACACGACACGTCCAAGCTCCCGGCGCGCTGTGAGTCACGTACGATCTCGAGAGAACTAGGACCCGGAGGTGGAGAGCATACGCTTCCGTAGACCTCTTAACCAGATCTCTGTGCCGTATTATCGCGGAACAATACATTTAAACGCTGATTAAACACCGCGAAAACGCGCCGGCGTGTCCGTCGACCTCAGAGAGTTAACAGGGTTAAAATGTAAATTACCTCCATTTATATTTTGTAGCATGAAGGAACTACAACTGATCCACAGGTGGTGGAGGCACCAGCCAAACGAACAAAGCGCCAACAGGCAGGGAAGAAGAACGCTGCAAGCTAATGAACATGGACGTAAACAAACCTGGATTTAAAGTACTTAAGAAGTCGACTTTGCAGATGTTTTATGAGATGCATCCAATTTGTTAGAGCTCAAGGATACACACATTGTGTTTCTACACTGCACCTCTTCTTTTGCAGTTCCCCTTGTTTTGCTTTCAACAAACTGAAGTACTAACTAACCAGCTAACCAACAAAGTCCAACCACAGTGCAGTGATGGGCATGTTGGTTTGTAGGCTCAAACCTCGAAGAGGACAAGCTCACTTGTGGAATTACAACACCAAGTAGCTCTCAACCTGTTGCTTCTGCATGTGCAGTAGCCATTCGGGAACGTGCCGGTTGCTCAACTCTAATTTCTTCATTACAGATTCTTGGGTCCCCAGAAATAAACCCACCACGAGTGTAGTAGATAGGATCAACGCTTCTCGAGATGCAGAGGACACACACACACACACACACACACACACACATACAGATATGCCTTGCTTTACAGGTGGACACTGGTTTTCAGGTTTAAAGCATTGTCTGTAATAGTGTTTTTGTGATTGCCCTGTGAGAGCTTATATCACACATTTGTCAAGTACCCTGTGATAGTAAGAAAGAGGACCTCAACAACTACTCATACAGATGAGGATTGCCACTACGGTTGGAGGTACACCAATTAAGTATGAACCATTTACAGAAGCAAACAATACACTTCAACATCCAATTTGATTCCAAGTCTTTCTACTGCATTTGCACGTTTTCACAAAAACATCTTCTCAGGCAACTACCAAGGAGAGTGGTCGAATTATTATTATTATTATGCCTCAGTATTATGTAACATGTCTACACATGAACTCAAATAGAAGGACCCCGCCCCCCACCCCTCCCCGAGTGAGGATCTAACAAGGCTAGAGGTTTTCTTTTTAATTTTAAAAGATAGACTTTAACAAAATGAAGTTACGTAAGGAATCAAAATGAACAGCATCCAAGAGCTGATAAAATAAATTGCTTTGGAACCCACAAAATAACATGTGGGACCTGTTCTGGGATGATTAGACTGAGGAGTACACAAATGATCCTAATGAGTAATACATCACAAACCATCAGGCATATATAGACATTTGGTGAGATTAATTTTTATGACACCTTTTTATTTATTTTTTCTCTCTGCCAATCAAACACCTCTAGCTTGATCAGAACTTCCATAGAAAGTTAACAAAAGGGCATGTCGTGGCGAGAAGTGGGAAACATTTGTTGGAAAGTGTTAAAAAAAAGAAAAAGGTGTAGTTTGTCTCGGTGGGACAAAAACCAAACAACAAACGTCAGTGAGGCTTGAACATGTGCTGGGAAACATTCCAACTGTAAAGGAAGACCACTGGACGAGGCAACAAGGGGGGGGGGGGCAAGCAATAAAGGGACTGGGAGCTGGGGATCATGGCCCCTTAAGTGTGTTCGCACACAAGTGTGTTCGCACGCGAGTATCAAGCCATCTGCTATGCTAATGCCACCGCCTCATTTACAAGAATAAGTGGTGGACACACGCAGATGTTTAATTCGTGCTGAAACTAATGACTGCAAATGAGGCTAAACTCCCAAAGAAAAAACATGAACCTGTTTAGAGCATCAAAATGGAGACAAAGCAGATGCTCGGGACCAGCGACGACTTCTCAGCTTCTGTTCTCGGGCTTGCATCTCGCTTTTTTCTTTGCCTGTGGGACTACTGTTGCTCTATTGGTTCATTTTCTTTCAGTGGCTATAATCAATATTTTGATCATAACAACGTATGACAATGTGAAAACAATGTAAAAGAGAGACACTTCAGCCGCCTTTCAGTCTTACTGCTCACGCACATCTAGGACGTAGACGCGTCTATTTGAATCAATGCTCCTGTCTACACAGGCATGAGTAGTCGCTCCTGTTCTACTTGTGCTACACACACTTAACCACACTCTGAGACATAATCTTATGATTCCAGTCTATTTTCTTCCGTTCTACACATGTAACTGTAATGATTGTCTTTTTGGGCAGCCAGAACAATGGTGACCGACACTCAACACTGTGCCTGAAAGCATCTTGTGTTGACGCACAGTTGGAGCCCCGATCCGCTGCTCCTCTGCCTACGCAACATACTGTCGACCTGAAGTCTTCGACAGTATGCCCAATAGAACAAACAAATATGTTATATGTAAGTTATATTTCAGCATTGTAAAGTAAATTGGTTGGGTTGCAACAGCAGTAAATCTGTGATATTTTGTTCATTTTCCATAATTTCTTGTAGTGTCATCAAACAAATGCATTATTGATGTGCCTGTGAACACAAACAATGAAATTACAGAGAACTCCCTGAAACGTCAACTTCAAAGTCAAAGTGAGTATGCTGTTTATCCATCCGAAGAACAAGGAAAGAGGGGCAACAATTTGCAGAAAGTTCGGCGATCCCACTTTGTGTGGAGCAGCATAACAGGAAGCCAATTAAAGGCCTGTTTGATTCGGAGCCATTATTTTGGGTTTGATTTGATTGGCTCGGGATCAGAATTGCGCTGCTGCTCCTCAGACTCCCAGCCAGCCAGCTGTCTGTCGCTGCTGTTAGCAGTTGGCACTGAAGGAAGAAAGGATTGCCGCAGTGAATCATCTAATCTTGGCCCCAGCCTTCTACAGAGTCGCCGCCCTGTGCATGGGGCAGGAGCTCCATCTGTGAGTACAAAGTTACTCCAGCAACTCTGATGAAACCACAGGTCCGTTGAGTGGCTACATTTCTGCATTCGGTCAGAGCCGGTGATGTGGTACAAACAGCGCTGCGAGACGTAGTTTATGGAGCAGCCATTATTAAAAGTTGCGTGGTATAATAGCGATTATAAGTCCATTATGGCTGGGTGGGAACAATGGTGGACATTATTATGATTGTTATGTGACGTCACGTTAGAGAGTTCACTCAGGGTATTTTTATTTATTATTTTTACGGTTGTTTCCTTGCATTGTTTCGTTATGTTCTTTTAGTTGTTTCGTTACGTTGATTCGTTACGTTGTTACCTTATTAATTCTGCACAAACAATGATCTTTTTTCTAACCTTAACCAAGTAGATTTGTAGCCTCAACCTTTCCAATCATTTAACAACATTAACCACTTGGCATTCTGCGTTTCTGCAAATGTGCCACGCGCCTGTAAGAAAAACATGAAAGAATCTTGCCCTTTGAACAAATTACCAACGTTGCTGTTTTTCTGTCCAAACCTGAGAACTTGTTTTTAGAGCCCAGTTTTCATCACCAGCAGTCTAATGCATCACTAGCTTCACTGTAACTGATACACCTAAGCGGGCGTCAGTTTTTAATTAGCTTGCAGTTCTTTTTGCTGGAGGACTACAGCTGTTTTCACAGATGCATATCATTAACGTAATTCACTTTTCATACATGCCAGCATAACATCAGCCCACGCAGGAAAGGGAATGCACCGATGAAAGCAAAGAGTACAATATATCACCTTTCCCGACACAATTGTTCATACCAGCGGTTCTCAACAAATGGTATGGGTTCTGGCTGCCAGACCACCAACATGTTATCTAACAAGGAAGTCTTTTGAAGAGGAAATCAACCAAAGTGCTGATTT
The DNA here is from genome assembly GCA_016806645.1 of Ophiodon elongatus. Classification (NCBI taxonomy): domain Eukaryota; kingdom Metazoa; phylum Chordata; class Actinopteri; order Perciformes; family Hexagrammidae; genus Ophiodon; species Ophiodon elongatus. The sequence continues at coordinate 463,996 of JACSYO010000850.1, read as the reverse complement.
CCAATCACGTCATCACGTAAAGGAGAATAACCCTCAAACTATCAGTTTTTTGTGTAATTCATTTATTTAAATTATTCAATTATTATTGAAAGCAGATGAACTAAAGGTGTCTGGAGGAGATCTTTTAAATTAGGCATCTGGCCACATACCCCCCAAACCAACCTGGCTGACCATGATTTCCCATCACTAGACTTAGTATGCAAGGGGAAGATTTAACTCACACTTCCAGGCTTCACAAAACGAGGAAGCTTCCACTTTCTGAGAACTGCACAAACTCGACTGCCAGTGTGGAAGTTCATGCACAGCACACTGGAGCTCATTAAAATAAAAGAAAATAGTTTCAGGTAGTGCCAATTAAAAGTTTGTGCTCCATAACCTCTGAGGTGATGTCACGTGTGTAACTTGGAGTCGCGGCTGAACAAAACTCCATTTCATAAGAGCTGTTAAATCAAAAAATGACTGTGAATTTCTTTCCTACTTTGTATGCTGGGCAACATTTCTTTGCCTCCACCAATGAGGTTATATTTTCAGTTTGGTGTGTTTGTCAGCAGGACTACGGAGAAACTGGTGCTGGTAACTTACTAAAACCTGATGTGTATCCCGTGACATAGTATGGTTGTATGGCTCAGCTCAACTCAAGTTTCCACACCCTTATCACATAATGGTCTGATAAACCTAAAGGCCTGGATCCCGGAGTTATCAATAAGTGACCAAGACATTGGTTTATTTACTGTGCTTTATAAGGTATTCCAATAACAATAAAGTAATTAATCCTGCACAGTATTGCAAATCTTTAGGACGCCATTCATTTTCAATTAATACAGAGCTGTGTTTGTGTAACCCCTCAAACATATTTCCTCATTGCTTCACTGACACTGTTGTCAGACTTTTCATAATTATGAACTATGTTTGAAATAATAGCCCCAGAGATACGGTATTCATATTTTTAAGGACACAGCCGGTTCCTGACCAAATATTTTTCCAACAACCTACCACCGTATTTAGGCAATGACACAGCACAAGATGACGAAGAAACCAGGAGGGAGCAAACACCCAATTTCGGGGCAGTTTGAATAGTAAATTCACAGCCGGTAGACTTTATGTTTGAATTCAGCTTGGCATCTTTGCCGCATGGCCTCTCTCTCTCACGTTTCTTTCCACTATCACCTAAAGGCAAAGATGCCAACGACCACCCATTTCTTTTTCTTCAAGGATCATATATATGATATAAGGATCAACTTGCAGCTTTAAGGTTCATCATCAGAACACAGTGATATTTTACCTCCTGTGGCTCTCCCCTCCATGCGTGATAGCACCTCCATGCCAAAGAATCGTGATGCCCCTCACCACCAGGCTTTTTGGGGCTGCCTTCACACAGTCCTGGGTCAGTGCAGCCCGGGGTCTCCGTCTACCTCAGCGCAATTCCAGCAGCTTTCGTCTCTCTGTGGTATCTTTTCCAGCTGTGCACAAGCAAATTCCTCTGGAAGTCCGGCAGCTTCTATCTGCCCCCACCTGGGCAGATTTGCTGGCCAGGCAGATGGTGCCTGCACATGTCTAGCTGTTGCATTAAAAAAGGTGTTCAACAGACTGAAAAAGAAAAGAATCATTCAAGGTTAAATGGGCCTCAGAGACTGCAGTTGAGAAAGAGCACACAAAGATATATTTCACTTATGTTTAACCTTTTATTTCAGTTTTAAAATCCCATGCAATTAAAAATGAATTACATGCAGATTGGACGTATTATTAGCAATTAATTGCAGGGACATATTTACAGTGATACACAACATATATCATTTGACAATTTGTATCGAATGAATGTTTCTTCTGCCTTTGAAGGAATTCATCCTTCACAGTGTAGTAATTACTTGTGTCCTCTTAAATATGTGCTTCAATAACCTACTTCATTTGAGCTGCTATGAGCTTCATTTGAATCCACTTACCAATGGTCTTTGGAATGTACACTAATGCCCACATGGAATTGCCTTCCTTCTTATTGGCAGAGAGATGGAACAGACATGGAAAAAAGATAGTGACCAAGGATGGCTGACTGTAAAGGAATATGACTCAGCAGGGAATTAAATTAATTTCCATACTTTATTCCTGTTCTCTCGAGCCTCTTTGACTCTTTCGGCCTCTTTGGCAAAGTCTGTCTTCAATGTTCTTCTTGGCCAGTTGTCTGACCCACAGGGACAAGGTTAGGCTTCTAGGTCACGTGGAGCCCTAAGCAACGCTGGAAGGGAGAATATGGTGCACAGACTTTCTCTCTGAAACTTTAATTGACATATTTGAATGTTTAAGGACTGCAGAATAAACTATGACGAGAAATGAGGTCAGATGGCTGACTGGCCCTGAAAACCTGGTTTCAGTGGGGCTTTGAGCTCAATGCTACCTTTAGCATGCTGACATACTCACAATGGCAATGCTAACATGCTAATGAAGAAAAAATAAGTTAGATTGTATAGAAGTCTATAGAAAATGACTCTACTTCGCTCTTGATTTATTCCCTCAGTAAAAATTGTAAACATGAGTTTATGTCTCAATCTCTAGTTTCAAGTCTTCTTCAATACAGCATTACATTATTACATTACATTTCATTTAGCAGACGCTTTTATTCAAAGCGACTTACAATAAGTGCATTCAACCATGGGAGTTCAAACCCAGAACAACAAGAATCAAGAAAGTACAATTCCTCAAGAAAGCCAAACTACCAAGTGCTATGAATAAGTACCATTTAAGTGCTAAGAGTACTAAGAGAGATAGAGATACATACACAATTCTTTTATTTTTTATTCCAGGTATAGTCGGAAGAGATGTGTTTTTAGTTTGCGGCGGAAGAGGTAGAGACTTTTTGCTGTCCTGATGTCATTGGGGAGCTCATTCCACCATTTAGGAGCAGGACAGCGAACAATCGCGATTTTGTTGAGCGGTTAGCTCAGTGACGGAGCTACAAGCCGCTTGGCAGATGCAGAGCTTTAGGGCGAGGCCACAAGGTGATTGACAGGTCGCTACCACGCCGTTGTCTGGTCTGGGAGTTGTTTGAGTTTTTGTCTTCAAACTTAACCCTTTCACGGTGTGTTTTCATGCAGCTTTAAGTTTTAAATTTACTCATAAATAAGCATAGTCCAATATAGACAAACATAATGTATTCATACATTTAAAGCATTCTATTAAAATAATCCATGCAGACTTCAAAGGAGAAGAACGTAAAGGTAGGCGAGATATTATTTCACAGTCTGTTTTCAGTTCCATTCCATTATCCGATACGCTTATCCTATTCAGGGTCGCTGGAGCCCATCCCAGCTGACATTGGGCGAAGGCAGGGTTCACCTGGACAGGTCGCCAGTTCATTGAGACACACAACCTTTCACGCTCACATTCACACATACGGGCAATTTAGAGTCCAATTAACCTGAGCTGCATGTCTTTGGACAGTGGGAGGAAGCTGGAGAACCCGGAGGGAACCCACACTGCCACGGGGAGAACATGCAAGCTCCACACAGAAGGAGTACCCAGACCAGGAACCAAATCCGGGCCCCTCTTGCTGTGAGGTGACAGTGCTAGCCACTACACCACCGTGCAGCCCTGTTTTCAGTTCATGAAAGTTAATTGTAACTCTTATTCAGCACTCCACCCTCTTGTGTCACTTTGGCGTTGACAAAATGGTGACCTTAAGGCTTCAAACACAAACCAATGGGGTAGTCATGGTGACTACGTCCACTTCTTATACACAGTCTGTGCCAATATCATTCTACTGTATTCAAACTTACATTACATCACTGTGATGCACAAAGTAAATACTATGAGTGTTGTTAAGCCCTGCACATATTGCAGAGAAGAACCTGGACAGACCAGAACTGGGTAGATACCCCTACAAGAGGCTCCCAGTAGCCTGATGAAATCCGGATTCATCCGTGCATCGCTTTTGAAACTGTTGGCCAGTCATCACACTACAGCTTGTGGAACGACATGGCATTTCTGTCAAGAGTCTGTTGCTCAGAGAGGGGGCTGACACTGTGCTACATGTCAGTGTTCTAAGCATGACCACCATATGATGCAGACATATTTCATTTCTTGTTAGCAGCTGCTTTTCCTTTCCTTTTTTTGTTTGGGCACACGCGACTCAGCCCCAGAGACGAGGTGAAGGTCACATGTCTCGCGGAGCCTTTGCAAATGCTGCACATATCTGTGCATCTTAATCTGGAATGTCACATTTCAATACAGTGGGGGAAAGAGGTCTAGCTGTTTAAATGTCAGTTATATTTGTATGAAAGAAAGCAGATATTGATCTATTGTGCTTGAAATATATATAATATATATATATATATATATATATATATATATATATATATAAATATATATATATATTCAATGTAAGACTAAGGTATGACCTTATGTAGGTGTAGTTTTCAGCTTCTGACTTTAAAGCTGTACTCACCAATACGTCATAAGAACAATAGTGTAAAGGTTTATAGTGATATCACCTGACTCTGGAGCATTTTAGCTTTTAGTGATCAAAAAAAGGTATAGGTGCTGCTTTAAAAGGTTTTTTGGGGGGAGTTTTTCCTGAACCGATGTGAGGTCCCAGGACAGAGGATGTCGTATGTGTACAGATTGTAAAGCCCTTAGAGGCTAATTTGTAATTTGTGATTTTGGGCTATACAAAATAAATTGAATTGAATTGAACAAGCACCCAGTTGATATCTTCAGCATCTAATAAAGAGCTAGTGGCTTTCGGGGGGTGTTGTCAATAAATGTCACAGCTGGTGTTTTGCATTTCAACACAGTCCCATGCCTCTGTGTTATGAATTAGATGCCATGGTCAAAAGGACACCTAGGAGAGAGGTACTTGTGTGTGTGTGTGTGTGTGTGTGTGTGTGTGTGTGTGTGTGTGTGTGTGTGTGTGTGTGTGTGTGTCTTTGAGAGAGTATAGTACTACAAAACATTTCTGATGGGCAAGGAGGCCGCACACGGCCAACCGGCTCCAGCCGAGATGAACCCTCACATGTGCCATAACAGGCCTCCTGCCCCTCAACAAGACGCTACGAAAATCCATTATCCATATGGATCCATAAAGGCGTAAGTCAGGGGGGATGAGTAAACACATCAGATCTCTAAATACTGTAGACACAGTAACCATAGCAACTGCCTTCCACAGTGTGGAAGTCCGAGTGTCCCAGTGGCTACGTGGAACTCAGCGATTTCCTTGTCTTCCTAATGAAGGTCAAGTATCACAAACTACCTGGTTAGCTTTAGGCCACAAAAGAACTCGGTTTAGGAAAAGATGGTTGTTAGGTTAGTTTAGGTTAGTTTATGTTAGGTTAGGTTTGTTTAGGTTAGGTTAGTTTAGGTTTGGTTTGTTTAGGTTAGGTTAGGTTAGGTTTGTTTAGGTTAGGTTTGTTTAGGTTTGGTTAGGTTAGGTTAGGTTTGTTTAGGTTAGGTTTGTTTAGGTTAGTTTAGGTTAGTTTATGTTAGGTTTGTTTAGGTTAGGTTTGTTTAGGTTAGGTTAGTTTAGGTTAGTTTATGTTAGGTTTGTTTAGGTTAGGTTTGTTTAGGTTAGGTTTGTTTAGGTTAGGTTAGTTTAGGTTAGTTTAGGTTAGGTTAGGTTTGTTTAGGTTAGGTTAGTTTAGGTTAGGTTTGTTTAGGTTAGTTTAGGTTTGGTTTGTTTAGGTTAGTTTAGGTTTGGTTTGTTTAGGTTAGGTTAGTTTATGGGTTAGGTTAGTTTAGGTTTGGTTTGTTTAGGTTAGGTTAGGTTTGTTTAGCTTAGGTTTGTTTAGGTTAGGTTAGGTTTGGTTTGTTTAGGTTAGGTTTGTTTAGGTTAGTTTAGGTTTGGTTTGTTTAAGTTAGTTTAGGTTTGTTTAGGTTAGGTTAGTTTAGGTTTGGTTTGTTTAGGTTTGTTTAGGTTAGGTTAGTTTGTTAGGTTAGGTTTGTTTAGGTTAGGTTAGTTTAGGTTAGGTTTGTTTAGGTTAGGTTAGGTTTGTTTAGGTTAGGTTTGTTTAGGTTAGTTTAGGTTTGGTTTGTTTAGGTTAGGTTTGGTTTGGTTTGGTTTGTTTAGGTTAGGTTAGTTTAGGTTAGTTTATGTTAGGTTAGGTTTGGTTAGGTTTGTTTAGGTTAGGTTTGTTTAGGTTTGGTTTGTTTAGGTTAGGTTAGTTTAGGTTTGGTTTGTTTAGGTTAGGTTTGTTTAGCTTAGGTTTGTTTAGGTTAGTTTAGGTTTGGTTTGTTTAGGTTAGGTTAGGTTTGGTTTGTTTAGGTTAGTTTGTTTAGGTTAGGTTTGTTTAGGTTAGTTTAGGTTTGGTTTGTTTAAGTTAGTTTAGGTTTGTTTAGGTTAGGTTAGGTTTGGTTTGTTTAGGTTAGGTTAGTTTAGGTTAGGTTTGTTTAGGTTTGTTTAGGTTAGGTTTGTTTAGGTTTGGTTTGTTTAGGTTAGGTTAGTTTAGGTTTGGTTTGTTTAGGTTAGGTTTGTTTAGCTTAGGTTTGTTTAGGTTAGTTTAGGTTTGGTTTGTTTAGGTTAGGTTAGGTTTGGTTTGTTTAGGTTAGTTTGTTTAGGTTAGGTTTGTTTAGGTTAGGTTAGGTTTGGTTTGTTTAAGTTAGTTTAGGTTTGTTTAGGTTAGGTTAGGTTTGGTTTGTTTAAGTTAGTTTAGGTTTGTTTAGGTTAGGTTTGGTTTGTTTAGGTTAGGTTTGTTTAGGTTAGGTTAGGTTTGGTTTGTTTAGGTTAGGTTTGTTTAGGTTAGGTTAGGTTTGGTTTGTTTAGGTTAGGTTTGGTTTGTTTAGGTTAGGTTTGTTTAGGTTAGGTTAGGTTAGGTTAGGTTAGGTTTGTTTAGGTTAGGTTAGGTTAGGTTTGGTTTGTTTAGGTTAGGTTTGTTTAGGTTAGGTTAGGTTTGGTTTGTTTAGGTTAGTTTAGGTTTGGTTTGTTTAGGTTAGGTTAGGTTTGTTTAGGTTAGTTTAGGTTTGGTTTGTTTAGGTTAGGTTAGGTTTGTTTAGGTTAGGTTAGGTTTGGTTTGTTTAGGTTAGGTTAGGTTTGGTTTGTTTAGGTTAGGTGAGGTGAGATTTGGTTTGGTTAGGTTAGGTCTGTTTAGGTTAGGTTTGGTTTGATTTGGTTAGGTTTGTTTAGGTTAGGTTTGGTTTGGTTAGGTTTAAATAACCACAGAGGTGGCGTTACTGAAGTATGGAAGTTACGTAGCAAACGAGTCAACGTGAAAGACCTGTCTTAGATAGTCTGTCTTATCAATCTCCTCCACTATGTTCCAGTACCATTGGACAGCACCGCATCGACACACACACACCGACACACACACACATCGACACACACACCGACACACACACACCGACACACAACAAACAGCGATATCCGTCAGAGAACAACTCATATTAAATGATGTTGATGCATAATAAATAATATGGTATTACTTTTCTTTATTACATGGGTTATTTGGGATTGTTTTGGGGGTTAGGCTAATGCAGATTTTCCAAAAAAAAAAGAATGCTTTGAAATTTGGATGTCGATTACCATGGCAACAGTCGAAGCTTCGAAGCGTTCAGACACTAGCCTGTTGTTACTTTAATTTTGATGTGCTGTGACAATGCGGTGAAGCATAGAAAGAGAAAAAGAGAGAGACTGAGCGCAGCATTCATAACTGGCCTTGTGAATGCTAATCAATATGGTATAATCTATAATTCAGAATTATTTTGGTAAATAAACAAAAGTTACGTTCACATTCCGTTTTTTCTCACCTACACACATTGGTTCAATACATTCCTTGAAATCACTTCCTGCTCTGCAATGCTGCTTTTTTTTATATATATTTTTTTTTGCCGATAATTGTACTTCCACTTTTACTTGTAAATATGAACACAAGTACTAAAAAGATCTTCTTTGGGAGATTTTGATTTGTGCACAGGACGAGGGCCGTGGATTGGGTCCTCGTTTCTAACAATCACTCTTTCAAAGTTACGTGTGGGAAGTTTATTGTATTCAGACAGACTTGGAAAAACGGCCACCTGCTGCTTATTAACATGATGTGACTGTGCCTGAACGCATCACGCAACAAACCATGTCTTTTTATGAGAAAATCATTTTTGGTTGAATATAATGAGTATGGTAAATGATCAGTCTCTCTCACACACACACACACACACACACACACTCTGTCTTTATTAGTCCTTTATTAGCCAAACAGCTGATTCACCAGAGCAGTAGGCAGCATCAATCTTTTTTATTGCTTTAAATGAATAACCAGGATGGTACTGTATAGAATATTACCCTCACAAACTCTTCTGTTTTCAAATGATTTATTATTATTAGGAAACTAAATGAGTAGGTTGATTGATATGATTGGGATAATGTTGAGGCTCAGATAGAGGCAGCGTGGATCAAATCAGCATTGTAAGATTAAAAATAATAAAAAAGAAAAGTCCATGTGACAATTAAAAGCTAATTCCCATTTTTTATTTCCCTGTTGATTTTTAGCGCCAAAGACAAGTGAATTAAGAATCTTCTTTCATGCACAATTCTTGCCAATTCTCATTACTTGTGCAACGCAACAACAACAATAACCAGATTTAGTTAGTGTCGTTGTGAAGCTGTTACAGGCCAGGATCTAAACGGACTGGGGGGCAGGGTGAATGCCGTGCACCACCGCGAGGACGCCATACTCCTCACTCTAAGCGTGTCGCCTAATTGAACCTCGGCTGCGTGAGAGGCACAGAGCCCGGATCGCATTAAGGCGGCGAGCATGAAGGATAGATCTCTCTCATATCTGTGTTTTAATTGCCAGCTCTCCTTCGCAATCAGATTAGCCGGGGAGAGCAGCGAAGAGCCAGATAAGACAAACGGAGTGATTGAATTAGAGACGAGGCAAGAGGGAGTATGAGGGGGGGGTTGGGGGGAGGGTTTGGGGAGAGAGGCTGTTTGTAAGCGAGGAATGGAGAGTCGGAGGAGAGGGCAAAAAAAAGTCAAGAGATGGTCACTAAGAGCCTCTCATCTGATAACCACGGCCAACTCGACAGTGTCGGCCGGAGTTTGGGCATCTGTTTATTATAGGGTTATCGTTGTTATGGCAACGGCTCTCATTTCCCCTCATGAGAAGATAGCAGTTATCCATGAGGGGGGCACGGAAGCCTGCTAAACCGATGCATCAGTGCATGTGTAGTATTCCTTTGCAACTTGTGAAAACACGCGACTGATGTAGCTCATAGCAGCCGTCTATGTCTGTTAGCACGTGCACAGGTAACGTGCTTTGGGCCGATGTTGAGACGCGTCCAAATTGTTACAGTAATATTGCAGAAACTGGCCATATTCTTTATGCTGATTGGTTGTTCTGTGCAGAACAAAGCTGACGGATGTTTCACAAGGATTCCACCTCATGATCACACATTGAAGCCCGGTGGCTCCTTGCACGAAAGAGGAAGTGAGACGTTTAAATTACGAAATTATCTCAAAAGTGCATGCTATTGGGCCAATAGCTTTCTATTTTTTTTATTTCATAGACATTTCAAAACAATATGATATCCATCCAGTCATTCTACCATTGCGTGCACATTTTATTTTATTTTTTTACTATTTGTTTATTTCACTTACATGGTAATATATTATACAGTTGTCTTGGTAGCTTGATTTTTAAAGGAAGTATTAATGGCATGTGACAAATAGGCTTCAACCTCCGGTTCTGAAAAGTGAAGCCAATGCAGAAGTGCTTTAAACATGGAGGCTTTCTCCTGACCACCAGGGGGCGACTCCTCTGGTTGTATAGAAGTCTATAGAAAATGACTCTACTTCTCTCTTGATTTATTCCCTCAGTAAACATTGTAAACATGAGTTTATGTCTCAATCTCTAGTTTCAAGTCTTCTTCAATACAGCATGATGTTCATTTAGTAAATTATGGTCCATTTAGAGTCAAACAGACCATAAAGCAGGGGATGCTTTAGGGCGGGGCTACAGGGTGATTGACCAGTGGCTTCCACGGCATTGACTGGTCTTGAGGCTTCAAAACAAGGAGGATGAGAGCAGAGTTGTGGGCCCGAAAACCAATCAGATAAAAGATGCTGAAATAAGACAAAGAGCTGAAAGGAACTGCAGAGTCAAGTGATATGACAGTACAACTGACCCATTTCGCATCATAAATGGTCGTTTGAGCAATTGTTTATCTTAAAATATTGATTCAGGCAGCTTTAACTTTCACATTTACTCATAAATACAGAACGTATTCATACATTTAAAAGCATTCTATTCAAAGAATCCATGAAAACGTCTGACTCCAAAAGCAGAAGAAAGTAGCCGAAGTGACAGACAAGACAGAACTAAAAGACCAGAAGAGAAAAATAAAGAAGGCATGACAAAGGTCAAACTCGGCACCGTGCACTTAACCCATGGCACGCTCTTTCACCCGCTGAGCCACCGGGGGCACCCCATCTTTGTCAAGAGCTGCTTCAAAGACAGCCAGTCAGCAGGGCACAGAGGCTGCCCCTGGGCAAAAGCCCTGGCATGAGAAAGAAAAATCAAACGCACCCCGGCAGTGTGAGTAATCTCACGGCTAATGTCTGATATCTAATGGCCTTAATCAAAAGCCCCCGCTACGATCCTCTCAGAACTGTGTTGATAAATCACAGCGTTAATGAAAAAATGGGCCGTATCACAGCACAGCGCTGGTAGGCCCATTTGTTAGAGCAGCTTCCTGCGGTTCACTTTTACTCTCTTCTCTGGTTCCCCCTCCGTCTCCCATTTGTGTGAGCGCCTCCGTCTCGTTCCATTTCAACCTCTCTCCGTCATCCGTTCCTAACATTTTAGTTTTGGTCTCAAATCAGTGGCGTGAGAATGGGTTTTATTTTAACAAAAAAGAAATCGATACTAATTGTTACATGTAAATAATTTAACTCCTGAACACCCAAACCGTCACTTCTGCCTGTGTGTGTGTGTGTGTGTGTGTGTGTGTGTTTGTGTGTGTGTGTGTGTGTGTGTGTTACCTTTCCTATCCAAACAGGAGACTTTGGCATTGTCACACATTCACCAACAGGGGACATGTTGTCAGTCCCCTACAATCAAACATGACAATCCCCACAGGGTTTAACTCTCTGGGGTCGTTTACTCGCTGTTTAAATTAAGTTATGTGCTGTGGCTTTCCTGCTCTATTTCTCCCTCTCTCTCCACCCCAGAGTCCATGCAGGTGACGTATGAAGGTAGATTTGTGTCTTTATTACGCAAACAAAAAAAATGTTTTGAGAGCAAATTTCTCGTTTGTAAGTAAAAATATATAAACTGAGTTAGTTTTGCTTATGAAACTAGAATTTTTGGCTGCAAATCAAAAACTTTTGCTCTCAAAAAAAACCCTTCGCTCTCAAAACGAAAAGCTACAAGTTGAGTTTGGATGTAGTGGGCGGGGCTAGGAGTTGAGTTTGGACGTAGTGGGCGGGGCCATACGCTGCTTAATGAGCCAGGAGTTTCTATTGGTGGGTTTGACTTGCTCTTGGCACCTAACGGGAGGTTACGGTGAGGAGGACATGGAGGGAAGTTGACATTATATTGCTCTGTTTTGTCAAAATTATTTTAAATGTAGCAGCACTTTACTTTGTAGTGTCGTGGAGTCTCTTTTTTTAAAGAACGACATGGAGGCTGCTGTGTTGACATGAAGCCCCACTTCTGCGTGCATGTAACGTTAGCCCACATCATTTTGACAAAACAGAGTCTGTGCAGAGCGGTGGGGCGGGAGCAAAGCCGCGCACATTGCCCCAGTTTGAGCCCTTTTCTGTGGAGTCATCTCCTAGTTCTAGGGCTGATGCTCGGGTAAAGGTGCGCCTCGCTCGTCTTCAATTAGAGAAGGAGCAGCGGGAGCAAGAATTTCAGCTTCGGAGGGTTTAGAGTTGCAGAGACTGCTTATAGGATGCGTGAGTTGGAGCTGCATGCAGGTTCTGTTCACTCCTCTGCAAGTACGCAGGAAATGTCAGGTTCTACGGCTACACATCAGTCGGGGAATGTAACAGCGATAATATGGCACAGAGATACGGGCTGGATTCGAACAGTCCAAAAATGACCTCCTAACGTCTATTCCTAACCACTTCTCCTTGACCTCTGTGGAAAACGTCACGGGGTCAAGGAAAGATGGTTAGGAGAATTCATGAGGAGTTAGGAAAAGACAACCGCGGTGTTTAGAGGATCCGACTTCACTTTCACTAAGCTACGTAGTTATGATGCGATGGGAGGCGGATGTTAGTGACATCAGTCTTGTTGTATTATTTGAAGAAACTCCAGAGGAACAAAGGAACATCTTGGATCGAAAGTTATAATAAAGCGTATTTAATAAAGTAAAAAGTTGTGATACAGAGTACAAAGTCTCAGCTGAGGATTCGCCGGTTCGACCAGTCCACAGTCTACTGCGTAGTTATCTGTCTGTGATCTCGCCCACGAATCCTGAGCAACAGACGCACACAAATATATATATATATGAAACAGAAAAGGTGTGAACTCATCCCATTGGCTTAAAAATGTAAGCAATATCCATTGGTGCACAGCCAGCATACAGCGGTGTTCTTCTTGGTGATTGGAGTAAAGTTTGGTGTGCAGACATCTCCCTGCCCTGTCTGTGAGGGGGGGGGGATCAATACGTCACTGTGATCACTTTACAGCAGTTTGATCACTTTACAGCACTTTGATCACTTTACAGCACTTTGATCACTTTACAGCACTTTGATCACTTTACATCAGTTCTCATCAACATCAATGTAACGCTCGTAGTTTTCCAGCAGGTTTAACAGATTATTGAAAGTTCATTTCAGAGTTATGAAAACGGTTATTTACATGATCTGTTTGTCTTCATGATCGTTTGTTCTCGTGAACGGCCGAATGGTGCGTCACTTTAAATGTTGCCACCGCAAGGAATTGTGGGTCAGAATGATCTCCTTTCCTTTGGTAAAGGAAGGTCCAGTGTTTCCTATGCTAAAGGAGCTAAGTAAGGAAGCATTGAAGCTCCTTTCCTAAGCATTTAGAGAATTCAAACAGCTCTTATCATGGCGGCCACTTAAATACTTCCGGGTCATTTCACTGTTAGGAACCTTCCTGTGCAGAAAGGACTATTCGAACGTAGCCATGGTTAAGATGTCTACGGAACCGTATGCTCTCCACCTCCGTGTCCTAGTCCTCATGAGATCGTACTGACTCACACAGCGCGCCGGGAGCTTGGACGTGTCGTGTGATTCGTGGGCGTTGAGCTCCGCCTCTCAGCGTCATTTGTGGATTCATGTGTCTGTCAACATTCAGTATGAAACTAACCAATGGACACTCAGTAAATCCCTAAGGACCTACCCACCACCTCACGCTACAGAAACACTGTGTTTACATTCAGTATGAAACTAACCAATGGACACTCAGTAAATCCCTAAGGACCTACCCACCACCTCACCTACAGAAACACTGTGTTTACATTCAGTATGAAACTAACCAATGGACACTCAGTAAATCCCTAAGGACCTACCCACCACCTCACGCTACAGAAACACTGTGTTTACATTCAGTCTGCATCGAGAGCTCAGAGAGAAGAGAGGAAGTACGGAGAGAACGTTTACAGTTAGAGACGTACTTTCAGAGATATAGTTAATATTTAGTTTGAAAACAAAAACTGTTGTAATGTTCATGTTTCATCTGCACACATCCCATGAAGCTTGATCTGTATATGAAGTAATGACTCAGTCCCATTTCATCTCAGTCCCTCTAACAGCTGGTGGAAGTGGAGTGGCAGACATCACTTCTACTAAAAAAAACATATTACTAAATTTGGTTCTTGACATTTATTATACATTTATCTACTATTTTATCCATATATTCCACCACTGTTGTGAACCTAAGACTTTGGTAAACCAATTTCAAGCACCAAAACAGTTCGTCCACATGAGTACAGGTATGTTTTCACAAGAGATTTTAAGAATTTCAAAAATCGGACTTCAATTTTTTAGCTTTATGGCCAAATTCTCAGTGTACACAGTGCCTTAGGGCAATTGGTGCATCATTATATACAGTAGATAGCTGAGATTGTTCTTCAAATTATCATCATATGCAAGTACCTTTAAAGGTGAATTTAAGAAAATGTGTAAAAATCGGGGAAATGCCCTCAGACCCCAGAGGGTTACGGCATGTTCCTTAGCCACCAGGGGGCGTGTTGGCTAAGGAACATGCTGTAACCCTGTGGGGATTGTCATGTTTTGTTTTAAGCCAAAAGAGGGACTTTCAGGTGTATGAGTGTTTAGTTCCAAGCTCAGCACTGCTTTTAACGACTCACTCAGACATCGTTCATAACACTCCTTCATAGTATGAAGGGCTTTCAGGCCCAGGCAAGTCTCTGAGTGTCTTCTACTGTGTGTGTGGATGCAGAGAGGCTAAGGGAATGGGTCGGGCTGGGCTCAGCTGCTCCATCTGCAGCCTCATGCAAGGCTGTTGGGCTCAAACCCCACTAGCAACCTAGACATGACAATTAACTAATGTTTATTGATTAAATATTGACTAAACGTCCCTGGTACATGTCAGCAAGCTAAATAGTGTAGGGTTTGGTAATTAGCCAGCAAGCTAATGTTAGCGGCTGCATGGGTTAGCTCCTGATATCTACGTGTATGCTCCCCTTGTTGATAGCTGGTCAACGGTCATCATGTGTAGGCCATTTCATTTCAATGTATTTGGCTTTATAGGTGGACACGCTGATTTTTTTTATTTTTTTTGAGGGGAAGGGAGGGAGCAATCTGGCAAGAATAATCTTGATGTCCTTCCTACTCTTCTTTTCTCTTTTCCCCAGTCATACTCTTACTTCACTTTCATTTGCTGGCTCGCAGTGTCCAGTTATTTAATCTCATAGCTCCTTTTTGTCCGTCTTTTCTCCATCAAATTGTTCCCCGACACTGCTCCGTTGTTTCAGCTGCCTCTTTGAGCCTCTGTCTCTACTCTGTTAAGCAGAGGTGTCGTGTTGTGTGGACTTGGTGGGAAGGCTGCATGGTGAACAGCGCTGCTGTGAGGAGGTAATTAACCGCTTCTCATTTAGACAACAGGCTCAATCAGCGAGCTGGGAGGCCCCAGGCACACACACACACCCTCTTCACAGAAAAAAAAGAACCTTTTATGATGATGCATATGTGTTCGTTTTTTTTTTTTTTTTTTTTATGAATATGAAATAAGAATTTTGCCAATCAAATTGAAATCTAGACCTGGAAACTAAGCACATTAGCGGTTCCACATGGCAGCAGCTGTTACCTGTTTGAAATTTAACTACAATTCCCAGAAAACCATAACATGTGCTAACACAGCCCCTTTATTATTGAAAACAATGCTGCACAACAGCTGTCAGTACAAACAATTGCATTCGGTTTTCTGGTAGATGTTCTGTTCATGTTTCGCATGTATGTTTGCTTTTAATTTAACATATTGTCTTTGGTGTAATGGCAAGCATATTATATATGTCGTGTTAGGGTGAGCATTTGTAGTTCATACTGTATGTACTTTTGCCTGTGGACCCCAGGCAGAATAGTGGCGCTGAGGCCATGAAAAATAGGAGCATAAAGAATAAAAATTTCAAGGGAACCCAAAAATAAATCCCGGCACTAGTGGTGACTCCCAATTCCCCATGGGTTTACGTCCCTCTTATGCTAATCCAACCTGGAGAATAACATAGTGATTTGGCTCTTCACAACTTTTCCAATGGCTCAGCCAGGTCGAAAATTTAGAAAATACATATCGTGATTTGGTTTGAGCGTTTGTGACAATGCAATTCCAACTGTGACCACTAGACAAATTGTCTCTATTTTTGTGGTCTTTTCTCTTCTGGGTCAGAAAAATTAGTGCAGTTCCTCGAAAGGTCACTTAAGGCTTCATAGGCCATCATGTTAAATGTTTACTGCCTGGTACATTTAAAAAATAGGTTTCGGTTTCCATAGATAATTTCCCCATCCATGAAAATTGTTCAGGTGTATTGTTCATGTATCGATGTAGAAACGTGCAATGGCAACATTTTATTCTGGTTTGCCTGTCAACAGTTATTGGGAGTCTCTAGAAGAAGAAAAAATTTAGCCACAAAGATTTTTGTTTGTTGTCTGACTATACAGCTTCTCCGCTAATCTCTTAGCATCGGCTTTGCTATCCTTGTCAACTCAGCCAATCACATGCCTGCATTAAGTTGTAAAAAGAAGACTATATTAATTTAGTGATCATCTGAGATTAGATCCGAGATTATGATACTAAAGTCATGGGCACACACCTCTTCCCATCTCCACTGAATTCACTCTCTGCGGTTCAGGAGTTGTACGATTTTAGTAACTTTTCACCCTCTGTATGAGTAAAGGCTTCAAGTTTCCATAACACCAGTATGATATCATATGGGTGAATCTGATAAATCTACTGCATTTTAACTGTTAATGGCTCCACAGTGTGAACAGAGTAACGCCGAATACAAACCAGAAACGGGGCATGAAAGAGGCGAATGCCACTTCCCACGCAGAAGTTGGAATCTCTAAAAATAAACTTGAATGGAGAATGTGCATGGACCTGTACGGACACTCTGACCCAGGAGTACGAAAAACACATTTTAATTTCACTTCATATCACACGTTACTTTACACTTATATCTCCTCTTATATATATATTCCTCTTTATCATAAACATTCAGACCAGCAGTGTTATTTGTGCTAATGAGCCATAAATATTCCATGAGCACCTTTCACTGGAAAAAGATAAAAGATAACTCGAATCACATATGAAATTCCACTCAATATTCGTTAGTGCTGTCTCGTCTTCACATTCCCCACATCGCAGAGGAGATGGACGAAATGTCTGGTAATTAAGAATGATATGGTCGTAGAAATCCAAGATAACCTCAAATAGCATTAAAGCAGTGCAGAACAGAGTGCCAGCACTTTTCAATAACCTCACCGATGTAGGCCTCGTGCTCACGGAGCACACTGGAGGTTCCGGCGAACGCACACTGTGCCTTCTCCCGTCACCTCACGCGGCGCATTTCCACCGCCTGCAAACACCGTACGGTGTGTGAATTAGCAAAGTGTGGAAATAAAGCCAGTGACAGTCACTCCATATCCTCATTTTGAGCCACAGTACATACTAGATACATGAATAAATTCTGTTCACCCATCAAACCTCCATTTTCAAATGATATCCAGGCTAGTGGATACACTAATTGACCCAATCATTTTGGCAAGGTGTGGAGCAATTTGTCTGATTGCCTGTAAATATATAAATACTAGGGTAACACTGGTGCATAATGCTGCATGATGGATGCACTGGCACTGCTTGAGGACCGTGTGAATGGAAGGATTAGGAGGAAGTGCGATTTCCTGGCCCACGATGATGATGGCTAATAAGCCGATTTAGATCCCCGAGAGCCGTGCTGAGCTGGGTCCAGCATTAGACAAGCCAACCTGACGGAACCGCGCCATCCCGTACAAATAGAAGTACTGACCTCTCTGGGGTTTCTTGCAACCGGCTGGCAACCGGCTGGGAACCGGCGGGAATTAGCCGACAAGTTTGCGTTTGATTTGATTGATTAGATATTTACCTTTCAAGCCCCTTTTGGGAATATTATAATTCTGTTAAATGAAATCTTTAGGTCTACGGATATGGCAGCTGTCCCCGAGTGCTGTAACCCCTGCCGTCTTGGATGGCATTATTAAAATGAGCAGTCAATTAAAATGCAGTAAATTAAAATGAGCAGTCAACACATCAACTTTCCTTACACTGTGGGAGAACAGACCAACATTAAAAAGGCAATTTCCAGCAATGTCTGGTTCCCCAAATGTAATCGGCGTAATTGACTGCACTCATATTGCTGTGAGGGCCCCAAATGAAAACCAACATGTGTACGTTAATCGAAAGCATGTGCATTCGTTTAATGTCAAAGTCATATGCGACTCCAACATGCTCGTGACCAATGTGGTGGCACGATGGCCCGTCTCGACACACGACTCCTTTATCCCGACGCAGCAGTGTAGGTAACAGACTACAGGCGGGCGCTGTGCCTGATTGGCTGGCTTCTTGGTAAGTTATAAAACAACTTTCGAACCATGCAGGCCAAATGTATAAATACTCTGTTATAACCCACAGGTGACAGTGGCTACCCCGTCAGGCACCGGCTCCTCACCCCATTTCAAAACCCCAAGAACGCAGAGGAAATGCTTTATAATGATGCACGCTCGTGCACGCTCAAATCGTGGAGCGTGCCATCGGCCTCCTCAAACTGCCGATGGCGGTCTTCAGACGCCTCAGGTGGCAGACTTTTATGCCACCCAAAAAAAGTCTGTACAGTCCGTCACACGCCCTGATTATCTTGCAATGTGGCGCAGAGGACCGGCATTCCTCCTCCTCCTCCTGACCTCCCACCACCTCAGCATGAGGCACCCTGACCCCCAGCCACCTCCCCCGACTACAGGGCTATCAACAGGGGGCACGGATCCATAAAGGATGTAATGCAGCATTTGCCAGTATTGTTCACTTTTTAACAAGATTTTTTAATGGAGTTGAAATGTCACTCAACACAACCCTTATTTGTTGAAGTTCCTCTGCTGTGACAGGTACAGCACTGATTGTGTACCTCCTCGCCGGGTACCTCCTGCTGGGTACCTCCTGCTGGGTACCTCCTCACCGGGTACCTCCTCCCCGGGTACCTCCTGCTGGGTACCTCCTGCTGGGTACCTCCTCACCGGGTACCTCCTCCCCGGGTACCTCCTGCTGGGTACCTCCTCACCGGGTACCTCCTCCCCGGGTACCTCCTCCCCGGGTACCTCCTCACCGGGTACCTCCTCCCCGGGTAACTCCTGCTGGGTACCTCCTCACCGGGTACCTCCTCCCCGGGTACCTCCTCCCCGGGTACCTCCTGCTGGGTACCTCCTCCCCGGGTACCTCCTGCTGGGTACCTCCTCCCCGGGTACCTCCTGCTGGGTACCTCCTCCCCGGGTACCTCCTCGCCACCTACCACTCAGAACAAATATCACATTAGCTCACTATTTCTTTTTTCTGTCACTCAGCCACGTCGGTGTCTCCCTCCTTCTCGGACACAATGTCACACACACTTGCTTCCTTGAGTATTGAGGCTATTTTTGGGTGTGCTCTTGCCTCCACCAGTAGCAGACGTGCTATGGGGGGGGTGCAATATATTTGTTTTTGGCCTCCAACTTCAGATCAGACCTTTTTTTTTTTTTTTTTATCTCTGGCACTGTTCTCTCTGGGTCACACTCACTCCATTAACAGCTGCAGCAACATGTTGCCACTCACTGCTCTTTTCTATTCTATTTATGACCCCCGCTGCTGTGACCAAAAAACTAAATATCCTTTCTGACCTCCACCTCCCCACAAGTACCTCAATTTCAGTGGCAGCGGTTGTAGCCACGATTCACTGTACAGACCCATTAATCAGCAGGCTTATCTATATGCAACAATATTCACGAGGTGCTTTGCATTGACCATTTATGGTTGAATGAGGGCGGGATATGAGGCTGATCCACGTTTTATAAATGAGATCCCCGTTCTTTTACATTGTCACAGTGTCATTAGAGCTAAAAAGGATAGAGGGGTGTTTACATGTGGTTTCAGATTAAATGATGCACTGTGAATTAGAATGGATGCAAGCATTTATCACGATAAGTGCTGACCCGGAACATCACACAATGGTACACGAACATGCACACACAAACAAATACAGTGTGTTTATGGTAAAAAGGTACACACAGGGCGCACACACATTTATGCTAAATATATATATCATTACACACACACAAGCTTTGAAAGTGTACTGTATCCATCTCTATCAGCATCCAGAGTTCTGTGTTAAAGATGTAATATTTCAGTTTAGACCGCAGAAGCAGCAAGGCACACACACACACTGAAGCAATATTGCGCATCCAAGTACCCTTAATAGATTCTTTAAGGTGATCCCATAAATTTAACTGTAGCTTTTGTGTTATTGTTTTCTTACAATCTTTTACCACGTGGTTATTGGTGTGAAACAGTGGCGATTAGGTTCAGGCAACAAAAACCTCGAGGTTTGGCTTCAAATAATTACGTTTGTAACGTACAGAAAGCTACTTGCGTAACAACTTCAGACAAAATGACTCAACTTATGGTTTCACACGATCCCCGGTCCCCTGAGCAAAAGTCCACCCCTCTCTGGGAGTGTGACAAGGCAACAGGTTTAATGTTCTGATGTGCAATGAGTCAAACAGATGAATACACAGAGTAAGACTCTTTCCTGTAAATGCACGAAATAAGACTTCTTTGTGTTTTGCAGTGCTAGATTTTACCATAAGATGCATCAGCAGGGACATAAATAAAAAAACATTGCTGATCATCACTGAGGAATCCTTTCTATAATCTGAAGCCCCCTCAACTGTGGACTGGGTTTGAGTGAATCATCCCAGCAATCCCACTGGCTGCACTGCATGACAAAGACAAGACAAGGCAACGCTGTCAAGTCTTCATGGACAGCTGAGAGGGAAGAAACGCATAGGTGAATTTAGTCCAATTAATAAAACACTGAGGCTTCCCACAGAATGTCTGCATTGAAAAAAAAGTATAGTTTAAAGTTTGTGTCACATGGTAGACACCAAAAAAAAAGGTAGAATACAACTATTACCTTCCAATTCCAGAGCAATCTTTAGATCAGACCTTTTTTTCTTTCCTGCTCTCAGACTGATCGGCCACAGGGCCAAGTGCTGTTTCCCCACCACGACCCCCTTAAATGAAATTCCCCGATGGACTGATTAGAGAGACACAGCACAAGAGAGGGTCACAGATGTTACAAACCAGCTCGTCTGAACCCACTCTGCCCTTTCCATAACACCAAGAGCTTGACAAAATGTTTTATATTTCATATCTGATGCCCTTAAAAGGGCCAATCTCTTTACCTCCATGTTATTGGAAACTCCACTGAATTTTTGGTTGCTTAAAGCTAGGGTTGGAGTATGCAAGATAAAAAAAAATGTTCAACAGATAAACGCAGCCCTGTGTTGCCAACTCTTTTCCAATACAAGTAGCTAGCAGCACTAGCTCCAAAAGTCGCTAAATCTAGCAAGAAAATCGCCAAATTGGCAACAATTCAATTCAACACTGACGGCCCGTCTCCTCAGGTCTCCCTCCAAAGCCACTTCCCCAAAATGATCATCATCAGCAACATGGCTATTGGTAGTGCTGCTAAGCTGGCAGTTTGTGGAAGAAAAAAAGCCTCCGGTGAATTATTGCTCGTCACCGGAGTTTTTTTTCCCTCAGCAGTTGATATATTGATTACTGTCAAGTTGTAAAGATAATTTCAACATATCAAACCAAACAGGCTTTTGATGTAGATAACCAACTCTAGCTTCAAAGTGACTGACAAAAAGATATTACATGAATCAGCTTCATTGGCATAATCTCATTGACAAATGTCTTTGTGTGTCTTTGGATGAACAATTAACAGTTCAGAAGTCGTAAAATGACCCAGCGCATCACTCTAGGTAAGGAAATCATTACTTGTACAGCATGGCAGCAAAAATAAACAGCCCTTACTGGCAGGGGTGGGATTTAAACCCACGCCTCCTAAGAGACTTAGACCACTCGGACGCACTACCCGACAGAGGTCACTTTTTAATAGCTGAAATCACTGTTCTGTCAAACCTTTACCCCTAAAACACGTTGCAGCCATAATGAAGACGGTCTTTAAACACAGTCTGTATGGAAGGAGAACAGGCAGAATACCTTTCATCCTGTAAATGCGGATATAGAAGAACTGCGACGTGAAAGTGGAGAATTCATTGCCCTCCTGATCACAGAATATACAGCTCAGCCATTCACATGAGGCCTTAGTTGACTTAGTTAGTCATGACAAGGCTGCAATGATTAAGGAATTAAGAAATCTAAATTTGGAGGAAACTGGGATAAAATAGCAACAAGATGAAAAAAGTCAAGCCAAGTTTTAAGATGTTCTTCCTAAATGGGTGGGAGGCTGAAGTGCACTAGCGGCTAAAAAGCCTGGCAAACGTCTGTCTGAGAGGAGCTGGATGATTTTCAGCCTGGGCTCAGACCAAAGACGCTGATTTCCATCTGTAGCTGCTGGCACGTTCATCTTATCTTTTTGTCTCAATTTAAAGCTGACAAACTCATCCTTTTTATCTGCGTCGGGTCCAGAGTCCTTTCTGTCTGAGCAATGACTTCATTGTCGGCCAGCGTAGCTGCAAGTGTAGAGCATGGGACCTTTACAGTACGGATTTGGGGTGCCATACCCACTCATAACACCCTTGGGTTAGGGTTAGGGTTAGGCCAACCCATATGGAGGTAGATCCAAAGAGAAACAACATCTACTGAACCAAAAATGAGCATTGTTGTGTTGCTCCGCGTGTTTTGTCGGCCCGGGGGCCGTACAATGCCCAGGTCTGCTCTACAGGCTCCACATGCCTGCATCACTGAACAGGACAAGTGGTTTCAAAAACGGATTAAATGGAAGTTTCTTTCTTTTATAAAGTTTTGGGTAACTTCTGAAGCTGCATTTAAGGCTCCTTTACACTTCCACTGTAGAGACATGGACATAAGAAAAAGTAGGAGGTCTCTGTGGCCTTAAATTTGGAGTCTCACTTGTGGGACAGATTGTCATCGACAATCGTTTGGAAGGGGAATAACAAGTTCTCCACTTTTTCTAAGGCTCAGGCTGCATTGCTCTGCTAAACTCCTCCTATGGCTGTGAGGAGCTGCAAAGGGCACTCCAGGTAGGATAGGATATTAGTCATTGTCAAAGATCTGCGATTTAAAATGCTGAAGTGGAATATTTCCTCTAATATAAAGCAAACAAAACCATTAATATTGGTTCCAAAGGTGAGTGGTCTCAATGCACTTTCACAGTGCTTTTCCACCACACTGTGAGAAGTACAGCAAAATGGGGAAAAACACTGCAGGCATTCGTTTCAAAGCTGCAGCCCTTAATGGGCGATCTAAAGCAGGGATTAATGCTCATGACCTGTAATTTACACCGACAATGCCTTATTGCCTCTTACTTGGTGTTCAGGTTTTTCATACATTAAAAGGACTAATGGGAAATTTCATCTAAAACATCCTAATAAATCTTATCCCAGTCAGAACTGGCCAATAGGCAGCCTGCATGATAGGGCTTACCCACATCTACTTTTAGTGCCAGTAAAGCCTTTCCATTTCCATTTGGCACATGTATAATGTTGCAAGAGGCATGGCGTCGAGTTTTATAATAACTAATGACTGTAATAACTACAGTCGGGTGCGTCCCCAACTGTAAATAGAAACGACCACTGAGGACTTTTGTAGCCTCTTGGTGTATTTTACGGATTCTGTCAGCTTCTTTCACATCTGCTAAACTAATCTATATTATGATACATTTATGCCAATGCTAGTTTGGCTGCAGCTACCCCCGCCAAGACTGTCGGATACTTATGGAAATGGCAAAGACTTAATAGTTATTGCTATATGATGCACATTACGGAGTGAGTTTGCTTATTTTGTGACTCTTTCCCGTGAATTTTCATAATAAATGGCAGTTTGACTAAATTATCTAAAATCAAGGTCCACTTAGCTTTCACTAGCTTTACAACTGCATTTCATGCTATCGTCTGCATCAGAAGATTGGATTTGGATGTCAGTTGTCAGTGTTGTGCTTGGAAGCTCAGGATAAATTTAGAGGAGTCACAGACACAATAATCTTTATTTAATCCCCACTCATTGTGTCCAAATCATAATCACGTAGCAGCTACTCGTGGCCTCAGAGTGGCTGCTGTTCTGCAGAAGTTGAATTTAAAGGTTCGGAGCATTTTTTAACTGAGCGTATCCTTGAGTACTGTGTGTTCTGTCTCACACCCCAAAGCGAACATTACTGAACATTCATAATACATATTTTGTCCTGATTCAACACTATTTTTTTAATACCAAGATGATTTCCATTGCCCCTGGTATAAAAATATTAATATTTCCATTTGAGTCCAACTGTTTGCTCTCTCACCTCCAGAACCCAATAATTAATACCTGAGGCTCATACACATACAAATGAACAGGTAGCCATCAACTATTAATTAAGTAACTCCATCACTCTTCTTGTTGTTGATATTCAATTCAGATACATAATCCATCCGCAGTGTTTTAAGATCCCCGTTGAAAGTAATTAAATCAGTCTCCTCCTCATTATCATTCTACAAAAATCAACGAGACATCATAGAAAGAAAACTATAATTAATCCACCTCACCTGACTCATCGTTCATTTCCTGTATATGAATCCTGTTTGGACACAAAGTCATAAATGAAAAAATTAGCCACTTTGTAAGATTGTTGTCACAGCAGTGATTTATAATCTTAACTCTCCGAGATTAAGATAATTTTCAAATGGGGATCACACAAAAAAAGACAGTAATCTCTGTCTGTAGCCGCTGCAGCAGGCATCGATTAACTCTCCCTTTAATCTCCAGAGGCCTGTCAACAACATCACTCTATGCTTCTATTGAATTCAAAGGCTTTCGCAGAAAGAATGGGTCAAATAAAATCCAAATAATCAGCAGTCACGAAGCAAAAGCACTGAACATCACTACAAAGCATGGCATCCACTGAAAACTGCACTGACCATACTCTAAATCAATGGCTCTGACTCATAAATAAAGGCATTTATTACCATCTGTACACATTGGCACTGATTTCCTTTCTCTTTTCTTTGGCCCGACCAGAATTATTCCTCTGTACGACTTTGTTGTCTCGTCCAAATGGGAAATCTCTCCCTCTTCTTTCTCTCTCCCACTTCCTCTCTCTGTAGTAGTGTCCAATGACTTTTCTCTGTAGGCAATCAGCAAAACCCAACACCAAAATACATCCAAGCCAGATTTCCAGTGCGTCATTAACCTCAAATAAGCATCAATATGGCATAATTATAGAGACATGCAAAAGCTAAAATTAGACATCGGAAGACACAATAAATTTTTCCAGGAATATTTCATACGTAGCAGATCTGCTGCTACTATCACATCCCCAACTATATAACTTAAGGAGTAGGTTTGAAGTTTAATAGCATACTAACATGCCCATGTGTGGATTAAAATAGTTATTGTACTAATTGGTGTATTCATACGGGCCCTGAGGAGATCCATTCCTGGTCTGAATTCAGCCCAAGCTACTCCATGGAAAGCCTAACTTAGCCATATAAAGGGTTGTGTATTGTTTTTTCATGTGATAAAGTCGCAAGTCAGTATATGTTTTCGAACTATTGTTTTTGTCATGAGTACTGTCACAAATAATTAAAATCGATTTATCTGACCATTAGCGCCACCAATGATGTCATTAACCAATTCCTTTCCTCCCCTTAAATACCTCTCCTTCTATTGCCTGCTTTGTTTCTCTCTTAACTTCTAAAACCCCTCATTAACTTGGGATTGTCTCCTAAATCATCCATGATAGAAGGAAATGTATTCTCTGCTTTCAACTTATCCTCAGGGATAAGACAGAGAGAATGGCCGGACAGTTGGATGGAGGGATCGGGCGAATTAGCAGAGGCCATGAAAGTTATATGTCTCTCTTGTGAACAGCAGTATGAGTGAATGGACTGATGGAGGAATATGGAATGGAGTGAGAGGGCGGGAGTCATGATGATGAGTGATTGTATAAGAGGTGGATGATAGAAGGCAGCAAAAAAAAGAGAGGTCATTAATGTTCATTTTCATCTTTATTTCTGTACTGTAGGATTGTGATGTGATGATGAAATTCGATGTACAAAACGTAAAGTCGTCCTCCTGGCTGTTAACACTGTCTAGATATGCAGGCTGATGGCGGTATCACAGCAACGGAATTCAAACAATAGTTCTGTGAAAAGACAACAAAGACACAGCGGGTTGCCATGGTGCTGCTCCTCATTGAGCTTGGTCCAACGATAACATGATATTTTTGTCATAAGGTTACCATTTGTTGCTGTTGTTGTGTTAAAACTTCAAATCGTCATTTTATTTTGTTTCATTTGTTAATGCTAATGGTCACCCTTTACATCTGCCTGTGGGTTTTACAAGTATTTAACCAACGAAAGGTATTAAAAGGAGTTTGTGACTAAATCTCGTGACTCCTTCGGATCCTCAGGCTGTCGCCAAAAGTCTGCTCAAGGACGGGTCAGCGGACGACCCTTCAGTGTGGGAGGATTCCCTCGTGAGACTTGCTGGTCTTCGACTGGTCTTCACCAGCTGGCCCGCGACCTCCGGCTCTGGGTCGGCTTGGAATAGCCCAGGGTGAAGGTGGCTTGTGGCTCTGACTATGAGCGTCCCTCGTCTGGACCCCGCCACTCAGCTAAAATGATACAGCGTACCTGCTCTGATGTTTACACTGCGGTTATAGATGGAAGTGTTTGCTGAGGAGACCAGCGTAGCTAGCTAGCAATGTGACCTCAGCGGCTGAGCGGCCGTTCTAATCAGTGACGGACAAAACGCGTATCTAGGCGCTGGCTGGTCAAGAACCTCGTGACTCTATTTAAGCCTAAAATGTGTCATATTACGACACATGCAAGTATCGGACTGTTTTTTTCAGACACAATACCACCTTTGACGACGCAATGTTCAATTTATTAAAAAACACAGTTTTTTTGTAATAAACATTTTTCTGTTAGTTTTTTTCCTGAAAAGCTTTTGGATAAACGAGGTTCCCACCCAAACGTGAACGCACTAATAGTTACCACACACATTACCACACGCATTCCAATTGTTTTCATTAAATAGCAACTTAGCTGGTTATCAACAGATCTCAGTCACATACTGGCTGATTGTATTTGACCTCCTGGCGAGGACGGAGGAGGAGTCAGTGGGCTTTTTGGTATGTAACGCCAGCTGTTCGCACCTTATCACACATCAGCTGAAGGTTCAGATGATTTCGGTCACGGTAATAATTTCAGCCATATGCAGGACAAAGGACGTCACAAAAGTGAAATAAAAATAAGTCTTTTCACCCATAGTCTGTATGTAAGAAGTGTAAATCAAGTGAGAAGTAGAGTAATTTTCTTATAGACTTCCAAACAATCAGAATGCAAGTTTAAAGACCTTCTGCATTGGCTTCACTCGGTTGCCGCCCGTTTTCACTTCAGTTGAAGGCATGTTTACGTTTCCCTGCGCGTCAGATGACGGAACAGTTCACTCGGTTCATTCCACCCATACTCAGAAAATAAAACCACATCATAATGCAGGCAGCAACATCACACTCATCACACATCTGAGAGGTTTACCAGCCAGACGGTGGAGGAGGAACAAACAGTCGATACCACATACTTTTTGGACGAGCGGGCATCACATCAAGCAGATCCAATGAACAACATCTAACATCGACGTCTAACTTTCGCCGACTTCGCACTCACGAGTACGGCTTCTGTTTATCTGGGAGATGCAATGAGAGGACTGGGTAACAGAAGCAACAACATAACGTTTGAGAGCTCGCGCTGGAATCACTTTTAAAGGAATTGGCAGAGAGGTCAATTCTACAGCCAGAACATTTTGACCAGAAAATACAGTGTTATAAACGACATCAATCCCTGATGCTCAGTGCACTTCGATAATGGTTTTGAGATGAATTGGTGCAATTTCACTTTTTGTTGTACTCACTTTCCTTTCAAGCTTCCTTTCCTAACTCGACCCAACGTCTCCTGCGGCTGCATTGGATTCACTCTTCTGAGTCTTTTTAGTATCTTTGATTTCCACCCAAAAAAACCTTCCCAAATCACTTCAGAATTGGGAATTTATTGTTCAGTATATTCCAACTATGCCTGCAATGAACGATTGTTCTCATTAGCAATTAAGCTGCAGAAATTTTTGTTTGGTCTATAAAATAGTAGAAAGTTGGTAAAACTAAATGCCTGTCAGATTTTAATCATGCTCATGAATATATGGTTGAAATAGTTTATTAATCAATGCTCAAAATAGTTGCTGATTAATCTATAGTGTAATTACTGTATGAAGCAACAGCAGAAAGTGGGTTAGAGAGGCTGATGCAGCTCAGGTTGGTAGGGTAAAACTTTATTCCTGTATTGCAGGTATTGACAAGTTATCAGTGTCATACATTTTTACTATGTGGGAAAACAACTAAATTAAATTAACTAAATTAAATAAAACCGTTGCCTCTTTAATCTCCTTGTGTCACTAGCTGCATTTCAATCCACCTGTTTTTATCTGCATTTTCATATAAACTTGCTGTCAATATGGTAAATATCACAAACTTGTCTTTACGCTTGGCTGTGGTGAAAAAGTTGTATGAATAATATGCACAAAGAACATGTGACTTAAACGTCTGCTCGGCTTAAGGGTAGAAACAAATAACGGCAGATTCAAACGGTAACCTCATGCACACAGATCTGATGTCACCGTCTCACATTAACTCATGAATCGAACACACCCTAATCCTGGTGCCACCTCCGGATCTCGATGAGCATATGGAAACAAGCATTCATTCCCATTTGGTTTCGCTCGTTTTTTCCTCTTTATATTTGCAATGGAATGGAGTTGGATGGAAACCCGGCTAAAGCTCTCTGGGGTCGACGCACGCGCCGGCGCGTTTACTCGCTGTTTATATTATTATCTCCGCGATAATACGGCACAGAGATATGATTAAGATGTCTACGGAACCGTATGCTCTCCACCTCCGTGTCCTAGTTCTCATGAGACAGTACTGACTCACACAGCGCGCCAAGAGCTTGGACGTGTCGTGTGATTGGTGGGCGTCGAGCTCCGCCTCTCACTGTCATTTGTGGATTCATGTGTCTGTCAACATCTTTGTATGAAACTAACCAATGGACACTCAGTAAATCCCTAAGGACCTACCCACCACCTCACGCTACAGAAACACTGTGTTTACATTCAGTCTGCATCGAGAGCTCAGAGAGAAGAGAGGAAGTACGGAGAGAACGTTTACAGTTAGAGACGTACTTTCAGAGATCGTTAATATTTTGTTTGAAAACAAAAACTGTTGTAATGTTCATGTTTCATCTGCACACATCCCATGAAGCTTGATCTGTATATGAAGTAATGACTCAGTCCCATTTCATCTCAGTCCCTCTAACAGCTGGTGGAAGTGGAGTGGCAGACATCACTTCTACTCAAAAAACATATTAACAAATTTGGTTCTTGACATTTATTATACATTTATATACTTTTTATATTATTATATTATTGTATATTATACTATTTATATACTTTATTACTTTATTTATATATTTATCCATAAATTCCACCACTGTTGTGAACCTAAGACTTTGGTAAACCAATTTCAAGCACCAAAACAGTTTGTCCACATGAGTAAAGTTATGTTTTCACAAGAGATTTAAAGAATGAAAAAAAATCGGACTTCAATTTTTCAGCTTTATGGCCGAATTATCTCTTTACACAGTCCCTTAGGACAATTGGTACCTCATTATATAGATAGCTATGATTGTTCTTCAAATTATCATATACAACACATGGGCATGTCTCATATGCAAGTACCTTTAAAGGTGAATTTAAGAAAATATGTAAAAATCGGGAAAATGCCCTCAGACCCCAGAGGGTTAAAGAGAGCGCCTCCCTCAGGTGTAACGGTTGCACTGTACAACACTTGGTATAGACGTTTGTGTCCGATTGATTCATCACATTGTCACGGTGCGGCTGTACCTCTCCCTCATTCCTAATGTGTGTCTCTCTCTCTCTCTCTCTCTCTCTCTCTCTCTCTCTCTCTCTCTCTCTCTCTCTCTCTCAACCCTGTCTTTCTACACTCCAGTCTCAGCCAGATTGTTCAGGTTGGTGACGTGGTACTAACTAAATAACTGCTTCCCAGCCACCAATGCTGTGCTCTCTGGCTGAGCCTAAACAAATAAATAAACTCTAACCACTTGAATAAATCCACTGTGAACAGTTGCCAGTCTTGTCCGAGTTCTGCCTTTGGGTCCGACCGAACACATACAGTATAGTTATTTTCTAGAACAATATAATTTCAGCGTCTGTGCCAATAAATAGACTATGCATTGTTAAAGCCCTTGTTATTATGACACTATGTACAGTTGTAGTTATATAGTAGTTTTTATTTTTTTCAAATGGTAGGTCATGCTGCATGCAGGCTCCTCTACATAAAAGTCTAGGGGTGTTGACAGAGTGGGTAATTTTAATATAAAGATGCATATTACCCGCCTCCAACGACTGCAGCGTCGAAAATGAACCAATTCCTCCGACATTGTTTTAACAAATACTTCACAAAGACAACAACAATACTGTACAACACACACACACACACACACACACACACACACACACACACACACACACCTCTCAGCCTATGTCATAATCACAAATCTTCCTGTTCTGTTAGTACACTTATATGAGACAATTGGGAGATCATCACAGCGTAGTGCCCAAAAAATGATTTCACAGCTCTAAGTACTCGTTTACGATCAGCATGCTGTCTTTATACTTACGGAGCTAAACACTGGTTGTAATTAAGGTCGCGCTGTGCTTTGGGGATAGTTAAAAGAAACGGGAAAACAACCTTATCTTACATTCCATTTCACCAAGTTGCAGCTACACGCGCCCTTCTCTCCACCGCGTCCTCTCGCACACACTCACGGTCACACAGGTCGTCTCTGGACCGTCACGCCCATGAAATCACTGAATCTCAGCAAAAAGACCTTTCGGGAGCTTAATGGCCGTTTGGGCCGAGTCCCCGTAACACGACTTTTTCCGGGGGAAAAAATGAAAAAACATGTGGCCTGGCTGCACAGCGTTGCATCCGCAGAGCAACGAAATGGCACTCGGGTGATTGCGTCCTCACGCTGACAACATGAGCAGACCGCTGCTTGGCTCCATAAAACCCACTCGCTGTGAAAACACTGCTGGTTCACCTTTAAGTTCTCGGCAGATTTTTATGTCTAATCTGATTCTGTTTCCTTATGGAGCCAAATCCAGGCCAATAGTTTTGATTATTCAAAAAAGGAAATTGGAACATGAAAGTAACAGTTTTGGTCTTGAACTGACAATGTATTCGAA
This sequence comes from Ophiodon elongatus, assembly GCA_016806645.1. Taxonomy (NCBI): domain Eukaryota; kingdom Metazoa; phylum Chordata; class Actinopteri; order Perciformes; family Hexagrammidae; genus Ophiodon; species Ophiodon elongatus. Next base: position 433,034 of record JACSYO010000850.1, on the reverse strand, counting down.
ATAAAAATAAGTATATGAAAAGTTTTGGGGGGTAAATATGATTTTGATTCAGTTCTGGAATGGTATTGAATGAGATCTTTTTTTCAGTTTCAAATCATATTTTTTCAGTTTGAGACTTTTGGCCTTGATCTGGCGTGATATCAACTGAGGGGCGTGGCATCATGAGTGATAGTTCAGCAACCCTTCTCTCCTGCCACTCTCTCAATCACCTAATCAGCTCATTCAGTGCACCTGTCAGCCACACCCACCTCGTCAGCTCAACCACTCTCACCTGTCAGCCACACCCACCTCGTCAGCTCAACCACTCTCACCTGTTAGTCACACCCACCTCGTCAGCTCAACCACTCTCACCTGTTAGTCACACCCACCTCGTCAGCTCAACCACTCTCACCTGTTAGTCACACCCACCTCGTCAGCCACACCCACCTCGTCAGCTCAACCACTCTCACCTGTTAGTCACACCCACCTTGTCAGCTCAACCACTCTCACCTGTTAGTCACACCCACCTCGTCAGCTCAACCACTCTCACCTGCTGCTCCTACTCCCTTCAGTATTTAAACCCAAGCTTCACACACACTCACTGCCAGTTCGTTCTCCGCATTATGCCAGATTGGCAAGCGTTTACCCTCCAGCTGGGTCACCATTACTGACCTTGCCTGTTAGGACTCCTCCACCTTACCTCTGCCCTGGTAAACGACTTCTTCTGCCCCCGACCACCAGAACAGGCTCTGCTTCCTCTGGGTTCTGTCTGCTTTCTCCCCTGACGGGGTCCTTACCACACCCGTTACAGTAACCGCATAACAAAGAAGGCTGAGGACCTGCCTCACCATGTTGCCTTCAGGAACATGGGTACCGTGAGAATTATGACTCAATACTTTCTATACACCATATTCATGTGATTGGCAATAAACAAAATTGACGCCAGTGACAATTCTGTTTAGCGAGCTTAATAGAGTAATAGACCATACTTTGCACGAATTGCAGTAGAAGAGCAATAAACTGCCAGGTTGTGCCGTAAGGTAAGAAATCAACGTTATTTTTTAATAAATACTAGGAATGATCCTAAACATTATAATGATTGTAACATAGGGCCATACAGTACATAAAGGGAGAATATTTAAGTGGAGATTTTGCCAAAGATGGAAATTAAGATTAGGGCTAGCATTAACTAGCCTAATGCTATTAGCAGGTGTTCATGCTTTTTTTTTTTCTTTTTTCTTTTTTCTTTCCTTACACTGACCAGCCCTTTAATGAGTGTTGCTTTTGTTAACGTCCGTGTTTGCCAGAATGTCGACTAATTTGAGTGACCTCAGCTGCACAGATCCTGATTCGTGTGCTCACACAGAACCTCTCAGGGACAGAAGAGCAAGGAAGGAAGCGGGAACAGAGATCGTCTTCTGTACATGGCCAGGTTTTAGTTTTAATGAATTTAATTTTTCATGTTCATTTACATTTTTCACTAGAAAAAGTTACCTTGGAAAGCGAAAGATACAGAGTCTAAAGACCGGTGGCACTGCATCTAGAAAAACCTGGAGGCCTTTTAGTTTCTATGCATACCTGTTAAACATTATTCAGAGGCATGAAGCCATGACAAGAGAGAGGGAGACGCAGATTTAAGGCAAACAATAAAGGGGTTTATTGATAAATAAAGTGGGTGGCAATACACTCCAAAACAACTAAGAACGATTAGCTGTGACGAGCAGCTGTTGCATGGTTGAACACAAAACAATAATGCCCAGGAGCGGCGAGAGAGCTGGAGAGCTGGCTGTCGGCGGGGCTTTATAGGTGGAGAGCACCGGGCCCAGGTGCTTCCAACTAGGGCGATCAACACCTCCAGGTACCTGTTTTAAAGAGACAGACAAGTGAGCCAGCTAGGGAACCGTCACACCCAACCTCATCTGAAGAGTTAGAACTGGCCCAGGCAGGACTTGGGAAAAGACATCTCAACATGTCCAAGGATATGGACCATAAAGTGTTGGGCATCAAGCATGTTGACGTCACTTAGTCCTTATGTTATTGTTCTTTTAGTTCTTCAGACTACTACAGACTGAGTATCCTAAGATGCAGGGGCTGACTGGAGGATGGCTGCTCTACAAGGCTACAGGTGGAGAAAACTTCCATTGTAATACATTGACATTCAAATAACTCGCCCAAACAAAACACAACTGAAACGATCTAAACAATGTTGCATTTACAGAAGGTCAGGGTCAAAGGAGACTGATTCTGATTGCTCCTGATTCTGATGGAGACACTGGGACGCAGTGTTACAGCAGCAGGGGAAAACAACCTGTATATTGTACCTTTGCAACATGAGTTTGACCTAAAGCCGTTACCTCCAGATGCCATTGAATTCCAAAGTATGCCAAACGTGAAGAGAGATTTCCTTTGCAGATTTTAGCCCTTCATGTTCAGGAGTGCATGGATTCTCAGTTGGCAGCAGAGGATATTGAGCTAAATGTAGCTATGAAATATATGATATTGTGCAAGTGCAACTTAGTTTAAGTTTTGATTGTTGTCCGGTGAGTTATAACACAGCATATTTGTGAATCATTTTTAATATCTTAGGCATGGCATGTCAAAGTGAGGTCCAGATAGTTTCTGTGACAGCCACCGCCACTCCCTTTTTTGGGACCTCCGTGACAGAACGAACCGACCAGACTATGGACCCAGCCCTCAACCCGTTTTATGGGACCCGTCTGGCTTTGGGTGGGCCCCGTAGCCTCAGGGGCCAGGTGTATGCCTCCCCTGTCCCTGAGTCGGTGGCCCGAACCTCCGACCCGTGGCGGCGGCCGGTTTTAGCTGCTGCCAACCCCGGTTCCCGCTGCCGCCTACACTGATCACCTGCACCTCCCCTGTGTAATAAAACCTTGTTTGTCTCCTACCTCGTCTGGTTCTTTGGTGATCCGTATCCCTGCTCCTGTCGTGTTTTGGCTCTTCAATAAAGTTACTCCTGCACCGTTCCTCGTCTCTCCGGTATTTGGGTGTTGTCTAAATACATAAACTTCTTCATCCTCCAGAGCTTTTGTATTAAACATTGGTTGTTAACCTCCGTTAACTTTGAGTTTTGTTTGGTAGTGCTGATGTATCGGACACCATGTGTCGAAGAGTTGACGTAGAGAGCTAGTTCAACATCTAAATGTTGAGAGGCCTTCTGCAGTGGCAATGTAAAAGAGAATTCACCCACTGCTACCTTGGCTAAGTGACCTTCTTTGGGGAGGCAGGAGTGGATGCAGATGCTTTCCGAAAAGCATTTCTCACAGGTGTGAAGTCTGTCATACTATGGTTAAAAGGGTAGTTAACCCAAGATTCATGTAGAAATTTTACTATTTTATCTTTCATATATCGTATTAATCGAAGGACCTATGTCTTTGAGTTCTGTTATGCTGTTAATCGGGTTTGTTTTTTCTATAAAAAAAATATTTTCTAAATTGAATATAACCCCATTAATTTACAGTGGTGACACTTCTCAAAAACCCAAATTTGACAACCCCCACCTGCTAGAACTTCCAATTAAACGATTCCGGTCTAAAATAATTGGCTAGTACTTAATTTTTTGTGCTGTTACAGATGAGAAGGCCACAACAACACAATAATATACTACTTGACAGAGAAGGCCCTTGAGCACTACAGGAAATGCTGTCTGTACTTTACAGAATTGGTGGCAGGGATTGAGTCGTTTCTTTGAGAGACCACAACATCAGAGGAGCCCACGATACTGACTGACTTTGACAGTGGCCTCTACAGGTTTGTTTTTATGCAAGTATGGACAAACTTCCTTTTTGTTAAATGTTTTTATAACATAAGTAATACATTCTCATCCATCTGATGAAATCTTTACTTGCAGATATACTGGGGTTATCTCGGTTAAAAACAAGGAGTCCATTGTTTGGTATGCTAGGACACGTGTTTCTGTTTAGGAAAGTTACATGGGTAAGGTTTTGTAGGACATTTTGTCCTTTCTACCTTTGTAGTGCCGTCATACTCCACGCAGTGCTGAGATAACTAAGGGAAGGCCTGCAGCTGTATGACCTTCTTTTGCTAATCAGAAAGTAACCAGATGTGTGCCAGCCCCCATTTTTGTTCCTGCAGACTGAGGACTCTGCTGAACCGCTGCGATCCACCGCCGAGTGTGGGGGTTGGACCACTGATAAAAACGGAGAGTCCACAGCTGTTTAAGAGGTGTAGAAGATTTTTAAAATCAATCTTGGTCAATTCAAACTGTTGGAGGGCTGTGTCGTTGATTCCCACATGAACAATAATTAGCGTGAACGGTGGTCGTGAGTGTATGACCTAGTCTCCTGCCGGCTTCCTCCTAATTACACCTCACTGCCCAGTCAACCCAGCTGCCTCCCATCAACTCATCGCCCAACAGTACATCTACCCCGGCTCTTCATCCACTCTTCGCCAGATTGTTGCTACACCTTAGTGGTATTCAGCTTGTTCTCGGCCGCTCAGTCTTTGAGTTTTTCCCTTAGCATTTAACCTGTTCTTCCTGTTCCAACAGTTTGGTTCCTCATCCCGGTTCCCCGGTCTGCCTGCCCTGCCTTGTCCTGCCCGGTTTCCACCCTCGCCCACCTGTCCCCGGATTCCCCGTTGTTCCCTGTCCGTTTTTCCCCTTGTGTCCTCCCGGAAATAAAAACCCTTTAACTCACGCACTGGTCTGTGTCTGCATCTGAGTCCGCCACCACACCCCGTGACAGGTCGGGAGTGTGGCAGTGTCAGAAGTACGGTCTAAAACAGCTCGCTAAACAGAACTTTGTCACTGCCGTCAATTTTATTTACTGCCAATCAGGTGAATATGGTATATAGAAAGCATATGTCAGAATTCTCGCGGTACCTACTTTTCCTGAAGACAACGTGGTTGAGGCAGGTCCTCAGCCTTCTTTGTTATGCTGCTCATGATACCACGCCCCTCTCAGTTGATACCACGCCCCCCATGCCAGATCAAGGCCAAAAGTCTCAAACCAAAAAAATAAGATCTCAATTTGAAAATATAAAATCTGCAACTGAAAAATTCAAGTATGTTTTGACTGAATATTTAACCCTAAAAAACTTTTCATACACTTATTTTTATTTCAAATACATTGTTTCAGGTTAACTTTTTTTTTTTCTTCAAATGATCAAAACTGTTGGTCTGGATTTGGTTCCATATTTCCTCCTCCTCCCTCCAGGATCGTCGAACGGGACGTGTACATATTTGTTTTTGCACTAATCTAACACCGATTTTGTGGCTAATGAACCTCCTCTCTCTCCTCCCTCCCTCTTCCTCTCTGCTTCCTTCCCAATCCCTCAGTCTGTTTTGGGGGTCTTTTGGATCTCAGCGACTTATTATCGGATCAGCGTGTTTCTGTGTGGTTTATAACAAAGCCTGTGCAGTATTCCCCTCAGTAATAATCCACTCGACAGCATCACGGTGTTACGGCGTCGAGGCCAGCGCACCAGGCCGCTCTTGTCGCCACGCTAAGGAGCTTTAATGCTAAGTAGCCACAAAAGAACACAGCCAAAAGTAGCAGGGATCACATCAAAGCAGCAGAAATATAACGGGAGATAACGTCAAACGTAGCCTGGAGTAGCGAGGGGGGATGCAGGGGGAATAATGGCCCAACGAGGCAGAACGTGGAGCCAGCTTTTAGTCTGGATGTCCCGCTGGTTCAACAAACGCAGAAACGTTATGTTTTTTTTTTTTTTAAATGGCCTTGCGTGCCTCGTAATATAAAACCCTTAGAACTAAAATGTTAACTTACAGAATGCCTGAGAAACACAGATTCAAACTTGTTTTATATTGAGCATGAAAGTTCACTCTTGACCTTTGAAAAGTTCTTTGACAGGACCGTAGGTGCTGCCGGAGCGACACGCTTTGTTTCTCTGAGTGAGGAAATAGTCTTGAAATTGAAATTCATAAAGAAATGAATAGTGTCAGGTTTTTTAACTAACAATCCACCAATAACAACAAATGGAATGGTGAAAGTTGTCCTATTGCCATTTAAGGTGTGCTGATTGATTCCCGACGTCAACTAACATGCCATTCCACCTTAAGGTTTGCCAATAGCCGGCAGTAATCTTTGAGCGGACGATGAATAAAATATATATTTTTTATATTGCTTAATGCCACGCTAATAACAAACTGCTTCATCTGTGTTCTCGACTAATATTAACTAAATGTTTGGCGGACTGCCGCGTCATTTCTCAATGTGACGAAACTATTCTTAGAGTCGGTCCAACACTTAAACTTGCAAGCGTAGGAGATGTGGTTAAATTTCACTTTCAAGACGTCTTATTCATGTTGACATAAAAGTTTGTGCTTGAGTTTGACGAGACGATTCCAACTCAACGTCCTCTATCTAGCTTTTCCCACACCAGATAAAAGTTTTGTCAAACCCCAGTAGTACGGGGTTCTCTGTTCACGCAAAGTGCCGAACAAAGTAAGCATTGAATTTGTGATTTGCTGGCCAAAAAATGCCAAGTCACAAATTATTATTGTTTCAACATCTACAAGTGTAGGACATCTACAACACATATTTAAATTAAATATAGTTCATTTTTAACCGTTGAGTTCTGCTGTAAAAGTCTTCAAATTGGCAAAAAGGCTTTTCTTACTGCGTAGCAAAGACAAAATTAGGATAGCCAAATATAGGAAGAGGAAAACAACCACGACCATGTCCTGTTGCTTGTTTGTGGACATAAGAGCTTTGAGATCAGCCCCGTTGACTCTGTGCCTGCATGCAGTAGCGCGGTGATCCAGCTCCCTCATGGAGTCACGTAGCACAATGCACAAAGAACTTTGGATCTCTTCCAGACTCGAGCCCTGAGACGTGGCACACATGATCAGCACTGTCAAGGCAAGACGAGACAAAGGTGAGTCTGTGGACCTCACAACAGAGATACAGAAGATTGACGCCCACTTTCCTAAAGCCGGAGAGGCTGGAGCAGAATGCGTGAAATGCTCTCTGTTTATTTTGCAGGTGGAACGGCAGCAGATTTGAGATGGAGGATGTTGTCACATTAGACTCAAAAACTTGTTCAGACTGACACTGATGCAGAATTTGCTTTCAGTAAACATTTTACATGGAGATTGTTGAACTGCAAAGATCCAGTGAGCGACACAACTTTTTGGAACTTGTACGAGCGGAGATATTTTCTCCGGTGCTGAGGCATCCTTCCTGTTTGCGCGGCGTGGACCACATACAAAGTCAATGCAAGGACGCGGATAGACGCAAATTCACAAAAAAAGCCAATCGGGGTCGAGATGTTCCTGTTGTCACGGACATCCTGACTCCATTCACAAAGCAGGCGTTTAAAAACACACCTGAAAAAGCATGAATTATTTTACAAATTGACATCATTACGTTGTTACTTCTGCACCTTTTTGTCATTTTGATGATCTGTTCATTTTTGGCTCCATTCTAGTAAACCAGATGAATCCAGCTGCAGAAACAGCGGATGCAGAGTGCGGGCCTCCGATTGATGTGATGACCCAGACAGGATGGCGTTTGGTGTTCCACAACGTGTACAATGTGGCAAAAGTGGGTATTTGGGCCTTGAAGTAAAGCGTCTGAAAACTTCTCCCACCACTGCTTTCAAAGAGATTTTTGACAACAATTAGACGTGTGCTGAATCAGGCTTTGGTTCCGGAGAAAATACTTGTTAGTAATCTCCATCCATCCATAATTTACTGTCTTTCTGAAGTCTGCACCCTCCTCCCCTCTCACCGCCGGCTCACCCACCTCCCGTGTGTCTTTTCCTAAAGACGTCACTCCACATTAAGTATGACTCCGGTTAGATCCTGTTCAGCGCTCCGTCATGATATCTGGGGGAATGTATGAGGTGTATTAAAATACAAAGTGATACGGAGGAAGAGAGGCACGGTGAGGCTCGGAGGACGTCAAAAGAACGAGGACGGAGGAGAAGAAGGGTACAAAAAGGGAACTTATGAAAACAAGGGAGCAGAACCTGCTCGTGTGTGTTTGTGTGCGTGTGCGTGTGCGTGTGTGCGTGTGCGTGCGTGTGTGTGTGTCAGCTATTTCTTTGTGTCTCGGTGGGCCTGTTTTAAAATGATTCATGTTCCAGGCTTTAGAAGCAATATTCACTGGGCCCTCCGCTCTGGTCTCTTGTCCTTCCCGATTCACCGCTGGCTTTGGATGAAAAAGCTCCCTCGTTCCCCATAATGCAAGGCTCAAACCCAACCAAACCATATTTGTTAGGGTGATACAAACCCCTTCCATTTTTCACCTGGGTAAAAACACACAACAATATAATGGCTTTTTTTATTATCGACGGAGCCTCAAGTCCAGAGACGGTATTTATTCTTTTTTTTATATAACTTAGTTATTTCATTATTTTCTCTCTCCTGTATAAGCTGTATGAATGACTTACCATTTGTTAGCTCTGTGATACTAGTTTTAAGCACTCAGAAGTAGGACCTTGAGTAAAACAAATTTAATCTACTATTCCCACGGTTAAGAATAAACGGTAACACTCAGACTCGATATGACAAAGTTGCATATGGCAGAGAATTACTTAGATGTTGTGCTATTTGAATACCAGCGTCCAACTGGGCTGGGATCACAGAACTTTTCTAGAAAGTGGAGGAAGAAAAAGTAATTTACCTCCTATTAATAAACTGATACTTGAATCAAGAATATTCCTGTGCCATTTATTACCCAGCTGATTATTTTTGCCCTAAGCCCCATTTAAACGGGACTTGTATTACATGTGTCATGTGATAATATAGTCCCATGTGAATCAATATCTCTGTCATTTTTTATTCTCTTTGCATGTTTTTTGGTTTTGTTTTCTCTGTGCCTTCTTTCAGCCTTGACATCATTTCTGGGGGATAATGTCAGGAAAATGAATTAATGTACAGACTTAGCTCATCCCAAGTGAACGCACTGCACAAAACAGACATGTGGGGGGGGCTTTGCAAATAGGACTCAAGAGACTATATTGCAATGGATTTTTCTTGCAGCATGAATGGATTGATATGCTCTCACAAGCAGAATCTAAACAGAGCTCATTCAAACATTGGATACCCAGAAAAAGGGTTTTAAAAAAATGGTAAATACTAATTGCAACGCTCCAGCACTTCAATGTGAAACGCCATTTGCATCTGCTGGCCACATTTCATGTTTACAGTGGATCCATCAAAATGCTTAAAAAGCCATTTATTTTGCCAATTCGCTCACCAGATACGTGGTTGTATCAGTTTATCTTGTGAGCTGAAAGACTAAGATTGATAATGACTATAAATGTGGTGATTCTGTTTCACTTTGTGCACACGCTGTATCTCTTCCCTTGACAACCAGCCCAATGCATCAATATGATGCCTCTCGGGGAGACATAGGGGGGCTGCAGCTACATTATTTTGGCGTTTTTTTTAGAGCCAAGTGCCTAAATTGCTCTGCTTAGGGAGCCACGGGCACTGTGTCAGACATGGATTTGGTTTAATGTGTCACGAATGGCTTCATTTCATTCCCCATCCTCTGAAAAAGTTGGGAGTCTTCTCCGAAAATTGAAATATTGAAAGGCATAAGCTCGCCACATCCAACCTATAAAGAATGAAGAGGAACGGCTTTGAGTGCTGTGTTATATCAAATGGACTGGGGTTTGGAATTCAATTATGAACCTGAGCCGGCCCTGGAAATGTATCGAGCAAACTCTGAAGCTACGGTGTATGTATCAGTGTGGAAACTCATTCATCTGAGGAAAAAAACAGGATGCATGTGGTTCATTTTGACAAGATTATAATTTGATGTGTGTATCTGTTTCTGCAAGTGTTTCCAAAACATTTTTCCTGTGAGGTTTACAAATATGAGTTTTCAAAGTTGGATTCAGTCTCCCGGAAATTACATTCCCACACTGCATTGGGAATTTATGTTTCTGCTAGTTTACGTTTGCTTTTGACGTACCAGAAAACCACAGGGCTTTCACTCAGGAGGTCACAGTTTCTGTCCCGTTTACTTTTGTTGCCTGAACCTAACAAAGTGCTTTAGTTATGTGCTGTTTCAATTTTGCAGTTATTTTAAAAAAAGTTGCTAGATCCAAGATTGGGAGTCATTTGAGATTCCCTGTAAACGGCCTGGTTCCCGGGCGCTGCCCTGCTCCCATACAGCGCTCACTGCTGATAACACCGCCCAGTCCTTTGCAGACGCTGAGCACCCAGCCTCCGTTTCCCCCTCCGGTTCCCCCTCCGGTTTCCCCTCCGGGTTCCCCCCTCCTGTTCCCCCTCCGGTTTCCCCCTGCGGTTCCCCCCTCCGATTCCCCCCTCCGGTTCCCCCTCTGGTTCCCCCTCCGGTAAACACTGTTCGCTCCGTCACCACTTTCGCCGTGGTTTGCATCGTTATTGCCGTTCGAACCGCGAGCTGCTAGGCGCCGGCTGGTGTTGTGAGACTTTCCCAGTCTCATATTTAATTTAGCACCTTTAAAAAGCCAATGTTTTGATGGGACAAAAACTGCATTCAGATCTTTATTTTACATCTAAAAAGCCTTTTTTAAGTCTGTGATGGATTGTCGTGAGGTCGGACTTGTCTGTGTACCCATGACGCGTCGTGTCATTACCCACAGGGTGAGAGTGATTGACGGGCAGAGAATGCACTGCATCGTCTTCGCTTAATGATCGGTAATTCCAAGTCATGGAGGAATGCAGTTTTTATTTACACACGCCAAAAATATAATTTATCATGCCAAGCTTTTACTTCATGAAGCTTCTCTACTTTCCCCTCTTCCTGCCACCAAATCCCCTCGCTCTAAACGCTAACTGGATGTCAGAGCAGAGCTGTCAAGTGACATAATTCTAAAAGGGATCATTTTTAGTCAGTCGGTGTTTAAAATACATCTTCAGGGGATTTTTCCTTTTTATAGTGTTGAACTTCAAAAGGCCTGAGAGAGCCGCTGCCATGGATTACGTGTTGCGTCGCGTGGTTGTGTTTTACTTTGAGTTATTCTTGCTCGGCCATTTTCTTTATTTCAGGGCTGAGCGGTTACAGTTCAGTTTCAGGGCCACGTTTCATCCCATTAACCACTACACATAATCCAGCTAATATCACTGATGGCCATCTTAAAAACAAAAAACAAACATTATGTGATTTCAGATCAGCAAGGAGGAGAGAGAACTGATTGGAAATGGATGTGCAAAAACATCCCACATTCAAATGCAGATCAGGATTTTTGTTACTTGTGTTGCCCTGCTCCTCTTGTGGAGCTTATCAGGTAAAGACAACAGAAAGAGAATTGAATGAAACTAAAGACTTAACATGTGATGCTAGTTGGACGAATGCAATAGAGAATGTCCTTTTGGAGTGAAGCAGACAGACGTGCCTCTGTGTGTGATGGAGCTTGATAATATTTAATGAGCCATTGCTCCAGCTCGCTTGATGGAACACACATTTACACTCAATAACAAGCATTCAGTGGAGACACATTCAACAATTACCTATTTAGAGTTTCCATCTTGATGGCAACTGAAGATGCTTATTAGAATTTCATGTGATAGTAGTACTCAAGCAGAGGTGTGTGTGTGTGTGTGTGTGTGTGTGTGTGTGTGTGTGTGTGTGTGTGTGTGTGTGTGTGTGTGTGTGTGTGTGTGTGGTACCACAGACTATATAAGAAGTGGACATAGTCACCATGACGTCACTCATCGGTTTGTAGACTGCCGTTTTGAAGCCTCGAGTTCTGCATTTAGGCTGTCGCCATCTTGTTTTTTTGCAACCAGCATGACACTAGAGGGTGGAGCTAAGTACATTTTAGGCCACCAACATGAAACACGTAACTTTCATGAACTGAACATACACTGTGAAAGGTTTAAAAGGTTGTAAGACAAAAACATGGACAACTCCCTCATAGCGACCTGTCAATCACCTTGTAGCCCCGCCCTAAAGCATCCCCTGCTTTATGGTCTGTTTGACTCTAAATGGACCATAATTTACTAAATGAACATCATGCTGTATTGAAGAAGACTTGAAACTAGAGATTGAGACATAAACTCATGTTTACAATGTTTACTGAGGGAATAAATCAAGAGAGAAGTAGAGTCATTTTCTATAGACTTCTATACAACCAGAGGAGTCGCCCCCTGGTGGTCAGGAGAGAGAATGCAAGTTTAAGGCACTTCTGGATTGTCTTCACTTCCCAGAACCGGAGATTTTTACCTGATTACGTCCATGGACTTTTCCTCTGAACTCTTGTCAGAAGAGAGCTGTCTCTCTCAGTGCCTGATCCCCCACACCTGAACCTCATTGGAGCTGCATATTTGATCCCTGGACCAGTGGTTCCCCCCGTGGTCCCCTGTTCCATATGTTGATGTTGTGGAGTTTATCAAGTTTAACTGGTGAAACTGTTTGTTTTTTGGCAGAGCTCTGGTAATAATTGATCCTTTGTCTTTATTTGCCTTGGTGCCTTTATTAAGGAAGTATTTTCTCCTGTGTTTTGTCACTAGGGAGGAAGACTTGTATTGCGTTTTGTGTGATTCAGTTGAATAATGGAGTTTTCATTTTCCAGTTATTTGGGGTTCTTTTTGTTTGTTATTTTGGCCTTGGAGATCCTGTCACCTTAGTTGTTTTCTGTTTCTGGAATATCACTTTTTTTTCCGGTAATCATTTTCATATAAATAAATGTCACTCTTTACTTTTCTTGCTGTGTTGGTCCTGTATTTCTTGGCAGATGTTGAGTAAACTTTAAAGTTATAACAGTGTGTGTTGGGGTTAGCACCAAATACAATTCCTTAAATGCCTACAAAGAGAATAACTAACGCTAACGCACACCAAAAATAATTCTCTCTCCAAAAACATTATTTAAAATACAACAGTGACCTCCATCCCTTCTAGCCAATACTTAATTCCACTCCTCAATATCAGATTTACATGAATAAGATTGTTTGATTGTAGATTAAGTGTCACTTTCACTTTCCTAACAATAACCATTCTTATTACAGTAAGTTACATTAAATATATTATTAAATCTCCAATTTAAACATTCCAGTGGCCTCTTTCAATTAAACTTGGCAGTCCAGTTGAACGCATAGATTTTCTATGAAATCTTAAATCATTTTATGGTTTACAAAAGGTGTTTGTAGAAAAAAAAGGGGAGAGCCGGTACGAAAGTAGAACTTTTCAGATCAACATCATTCTAAAAGAAAACATTACAGACGGAAACACGTGTGTGACAATGTCCTCGTTATGTGGTTGCAAACACATGTCCTTTTATCTCAATAATAAAAACTATTACATTGCAATTTCATCCGTATGAACAGTATAAATGTTGAAGAAATTCAACAGGGATTCAGACTGAATCAACTTAATTGATAATAATACATTCCAACATTACCATCATTCAAAACTGTAGAGGGATGTTAACATTTAGTACTGCTGTGCTAAAGTACGCCCTTTTAGATCTGCGAGCATGACGTTAGGCTCTTGTTCCCACATAAGCAACAGTTTGCTCTGGTCATACACTGACCGCTCCGTGTTGAAAAGGGACAGTAGAGGAACAGGCTGAATCTTATCCAGGTTAAACACTCACAAGCCTGAAGCTTCAGTGAACACAGGTCATGGTTCTGTGGGTCAACGCCACCACGCTGGCAATGTGTCTGTTGCAACTAACCGAGAAGAGAATGTGGTGCCTTTAATTGTTGAGCTCCTTTGAGTGACTGGCTGACTCTCTGATCTCTTCTCTCTCTCTCTCTCTCTCTCTCTCTCTCTCTCTCTCTCTCTCTCTCTCTCACACACACTCTCTCTCTCTCTCTGAGTGTTTTATATCAAAGTTACTGAACCCTTCCGAGCACATTCCTGAACAGAATGACAGACTAGGTAACACACACACACTCACAAAAAAACCTGGCATTCAAAGCAGATCAACAAGCGCAAGGCAAGTTTGGGACTTGTTCCATTTCCTTCGCTCGTGGCATCTGCCTCGATATTCCGTTTTATTCTATATATTCTATTTCAAACTTTTTCCCCAGGTACACCGTATCACCAGCACTCTTCTCCCCTGCCGTCGTGCGTCACCTTCCTCGTGCTGGAGTTGACAGAAAACCAAGGGGGGGCGGCCGCCCAGGGCTACGCCTCCACTGTGCTGTGAGACGGAAGCGCTGGACGTTCCGGTGGTTCGACAAGCTAAAAGCACCCAGCAACTAGTTGCAGTGTTGTGGGTGTGAATCTTTCTCAGGATCTTTTTACATTCACTTTGTTTTGCTATGCTGAAAACCTAAAAACATTTATAATATAATAATAACAGTAGCGGGCCATCAGGGCCAGCAAGGCCTTCTCTGCTGGCCTACACATCATCAGAATATAAATTTAATTAATTAAATTATTCCCCATAGTCTATTCTCTTCATTTCATAGCTTTCCTCTTGGTTGCGCTGCTTCCAGCCTCAGGTGGAGAGCGGAGGGCTGGCCTTTACGTTAGAGCTTTTATCCAATCAGATTCCAGCCGTCATGTGTTGCTAGGGAACAAGAACTCTGCCCTGAGGCCTTCAGAATCAACAGTGCTGGCGTCTGTAGCTTAAAGCTAACGGAATCTAAACTGTGGTGTTAACCAATCACATTTAGAGTTGGCGACGGGGCCAGCATGCAGGCGTACAATGACGTCAGCACGGGCACGTCTTCTGATTGGATGCCGCTTGTGAGAGGCGGAGCTAGCAACCTGAACCCGATCCTGATGACCCTGTGGCGACCTGAACGAGCTAGCGTTAATTCGTGTAGATATAGATTGTTTTTGTTTTAACCCACAATGGCTGATGGAGGAGAAGAGATAGATTTGGTCGCAGAAATACAAACAACGTCATTTTCAAGATGGACTACGCTGCGTTAAGGTGATGCAACGCCTAGTTATGATGCGTTTCTGTCTAAATGTATAGTTTCTAGAGCCATGGCGTCATCATGATGGTATTAAGAGGTGGATTCATTCAGGGAGGACTGTGGAGGACAGACCTGAAGGCCGAGGGGGAACACAGGGCTCGCTACTGAATAATAATAATCTGGGGGTTAGCTGCAACACAATTTAGTTCATCAAACACTCAGATGCACTTCATCTCCACACGGGAAAAGAAGGTTGATGTTTTCTTGACTAATATACTATCAAGTATATTTACCACTGAATGATGCCAACAGTAGGTTTTAACGTAAACAGAAATGTCTTGTTTCTCAAATAAAAAGTAGCAAAGTTGAAAAAGTGTGTCTTCCTTGCCTGGAGGTCCATCGGCTCATCAATGCCACTCTACCACGTCTGTTCCAATGTTGAGGCACAGCCCTGCTGTGGAGGTCTGTGGGCATGTTTGCACCACATGAGTACAATGTGAGTAAGTAGACCTGAAGCCCAAAAAGAATCACTGGGTTGGGGCCTATACAGTGTACAGTACACACACAGACATGTACAGCTTTAAAATGAAAGCGTAGCTCTTCCTTTACTGCCATGAGAGACGGAGGAGTGAAACATGTGGAGACAGTGTTACTCGACCTGTCTCTGCATTGGGCTCTGCTGTTGGAAGGCGGCATTGAACTTTAGGCGTCGTCAACGCAGGCGGAGACTCAGTCAGACTGGCGTGCGGGGACGCAGGCTGGGAAAGGGTTCTTTTGATCACTCTGCATGCAGAAAAATACGGCTAGTCTGCAGACACCAAAGTACAAAGGTAGCACAGGAGTACGTGAACAATTTGGAATTTCTACCCAGCGTTCGTCTGACAACGTGACACAAGACTATCCCAGACGATCGTTGTGTTCATTTGACTTATTTGTTCATACTTCTTTAACACATTGCTCTTCGTGTACAAACAGATTCCTTCTTAAGTGGCTCGAACAAGTGATTTTGGAGAACTTGCCGCATTCGGCAAATTATTGTTTCGTTTTAAAATTTTCTCTCACGAAAAACACAATTGACGAGCGTTCCAGACCTGACCTGTTGAGGTAGGAGTCATGTGCAACTACTCGGCTGTCATCCAGCAATTTTGAATTTGAATACGTTAATAAATTACACTTCATAATTATGTTGATGTTACGCCTCTGAAAAATGGGGATAAATAATGTCGAGAGAGATGTGTTGCTTTTTCCTCAGCAAAAACTTTACTGCAATAGTTTGTACAAAGATACAATAATTGACATAGGAAGAGATCCACAGGAGAGTAGAGAGTCTGCACCTTATTTACGTCAAAACAGTATTCAAAGTGTTACCTGAGATATTTCTAATTTTCTCTCATTATACTGTTGAGCACAAAATAGCTTCATCTCAGTACTTTCACCTAAAACTCTTCAGAACTCACTTCACGTCCATTGTGTTTATACAAATTGTGTTGTATATGTAACTTCAAAGGAGGAAAACTAAAGAAACTTCCTGTTTCGAACTCGGTGGATTGTCACCACCACGTTACCACCGGAGACGACCCAGAGACCGGGATAAGAAGCCGGAAAAAATAGTCCTAAACAAAGCCGGTTCAGAACACAGGAGATCTGTCAGAACAGTAGGCAAAACATTTCAGGCAGCCAAAGAAACGAGGTCGGGGAAAAAACAGACGGCGACCCCCAAAAAAACCAAGGAACATGAAACACGAGGAACTCGCTGGACCGCTCGACACCGAGGACGAAGACGAACTGGCACAAAGAACACAGGGCTTCAACACACTGGGGAGGAGGAGGGGATTAGACACAGTTGGGATCAATCAGGGGCGGGGCAGACAATCCCAGTGGCGGGAAAACACACAAAGGCAGGAAGTGAAGTGACCTGAAACGAGAAATGAGAGGTGAGGAAATAATGACAAAGAAGGAAAACACAACCAAGGAGACGGGACACGACACCACCAGCAACCCTGATCAGCACTGAGCCATTTAATTCATATTACCACTCATATTACCTTCTGTTTTGTTTTTTGGGGGTTGGAAATAATACATAAAAGAAAGTCATACTCTTAACTGGTTTATCATCGCAATAAGCAACACACCACCTGGCTGTCATACCAACAGCAGCTGTGACGTCATACCAACAGCAGCTGTGACGTCATACCAACAGCAGCTGTGACGTCATACCAACAGCAGCTGTGACGTCATACCAACAGCAGCTGTGACGTCATACCAACAGCAGCTGTGACGTCATACCAACAACAGCTGTGACGTCATACCAACAGCAGCTGTGACGTCATTCCAACAGCAGCTGTGACGTCATACCAACAGCAGCTGTGACGTCATACCAACAGCAGCTGTGACATCATACCAACAGCAGCTGTGACGTCATTCCAACAGCAGCTGTGACGTCATACCAACAGCAGCTGTGATGTCATACCAACAGCAGCTGTGATGTCATACCAACAGCAGCTGTGATGTCATACCAACAGCAGCTGTGATGTCATACCAACAGCAGCTCAGCAGGGCCGCAGCGTGGATCTTCAACGGGAAACACCCGGTGTGTGGAGGTGTGAACCCGCTCACGGGCTTTGCTTTAATGCCCCGGAGCAGAGTGGCTGATGGATGATGAGCACCGGCAGCTCCTCTATTAATGTGAGAACAATTTCTGGTCACCTAAAATTGCTCTGAATTGCTACGATGCACACAAATGCATACTCTCTTTTGCAAATTCATAGTCATTCATCATTGTTTCTGGTGTTTATCTCATCATCACAACAAGCTGCTCCAAATGGAAAATACAATGGAAGGCGAGGAGGAGCCATCGTCATCATCATCATGCGTCATGTCTCCCACTCTATTTAGTTATCAATTAAATAATGAAAAATCAATTCCATTTTCATATTTAGTCACTTACACGACCTGTTTCTAGTGGTATTGTTCTGACATATTGTTGTTTTAGGAATACATTATTTCTTTGTCAAATAAAGAATATTGTTATATATATATATATATATTACTATATATATATATATATATATATATATATATATTACTATTCATATATATATATTATTATATTTATATATTAATATAATATATATATATATATATATATATATATATATATATATATATATATATATATCTTGAAGGCTCCTGGGAGAATGGCCAGGTGCTCCTAGTTGGCCTGATTAGCTCCGCCTACCAAGGACCTGCAAGACATACACACACCAGCCAGGGTACAAGCACACAGCAGGCCCAGCCTAAAACCAGAGGGCCATCACCCCCCCCAACCCCCCATAGAAACTGGTTCCCAAGCCTGGAACCAGAACCAAACTCAATATAACTCTCTATCGTAGAATAATTCAACTGAAACTAATTAAGTTTCTTCGAGAAGTAGCTCACTGTTTTATCAAAACCCCGATCATCAGCCTGCAGAAGGACAGGACAGCACCCGCCCCCACGCTCGAACGGCTGGCCGATAACTGGGATGGTGAATAAAGGAGCAGGAGGTATACCCCAATTTGGATTGCCAGTGAGCTGACACGTGTGACATGACCTAATATAAGCAGCAACATTTTATTTCAAATGCGGCCAAAAGAAATGTCTTAGGACACGATCATATGTCTTCCTGACGCCCCAGTGCCCAGATTCATCATGAGCCACTTTCAATGCAAACTCCCTGAACTCAGACGGCAGCACAACTTGGACAACGGGGTCCCCGATGAAACTTTCCCCGTGAGGCACCCATCTCCTTAACAGCAGCGAATTGTGCATGAAATAACCCTGAGAATTATTTCCTACCTCCTCCGCGGAAAGCACTCTGTCAAACAAACCTCTCAAAGAAGGATCAGCCTGCTGTCCGACCCTCAGGTCTTCCTGCGAAACTGAGAGGGGTACATCAGACAGGGAAAACGCACATAACTCAGAAACGTCACACTTCAGACTTTCAGAAGCAGACACCGGCTCAAGGTTGCCCCGCTCCATGGAGCGTGTTACCGCGCACGCAGTAAAGACCTCCGGGAAGTTCACCTCATTTTCATCAGGTTACCGTCTTAACAGCGGAACCGAGGAAACCACAGGAGGTCGTGGTGGGACGTCAGCCCAAACGCGCCCTCCTGCCACCCCATTACCCAAAAGTAGCGTGATCCCCTGAACTGGCAGCGCCGAGCGCACGCCAACCTCCACTCCTCCCCGAAACAGGTCTGAATGTAACATGACCGTGTGCAGTGGGACCTGCAAAACTTTCATTCCCATCCCCAGAACTGGAACAGAACGCCCTGTGTCACTCTCCTCTGAGAATGGTAATACCGAAGCCTGGATGAACCAGTCAAAGGCTGCTGTGTTACGCAGTATCTTAATCGGCACTTTCCCCTCACTTCCCACCAGAGAGACCAAACCATCTGACACAAAAGGCAAAAACGAAACGAGTTCCCCAGGCAAAGTTTTTCCTTGCATCGCACGACATTCTCCAGCCACCGTGGACCTCCTGGGCATAGACACAGCCAGGCAAGCCCCTTTTGCCTGCCCTGCAGCCCCACTCTGCCTAGGTCTCGCCTTAAGAGCATAACACTCTGCTCTCCAATGCCCTGCTTTATGGCAAAAGTTGCAGACCCTATCAGGTCGCCGCATGCTACGATCACTTTCCCCAGACGTATCTGGCCGTAAAGAAGGATATCCCCCACCGACATCGATGCTATCCCCAAAACCAGAATGGCGAGCACGCAATCAACCGAAATCCTGCTTGTGCGTTAAAACAAAATCGGCCAAAGCAGCCGCCTCTGCAGCCGTCTCTACCTTCTGCCCACCGATGTACGAGGCAATCCCCTCAGGTATGGAATTTTTAAACTGCTCCAGCACTATTAAAATCACACAGCCCCTCATAACTCTCCACCCTTAACGCAGAACACCAGCGCACAAAATGATCTCTGCTTCTTGCTTCATTTTGTCATGCTCTAGCTGCAACATAATAATCTCTTTCTGCTGCTCAAATGTTAGGCTACCGGTTGCCACACAGGGACCAGCCGGAGACGAACCCCTGGTATCAGGCTGGTCCTGACCCTCTGTCAGAACGCCCATCTCAACCAAATGTGCTTGCAATATACTTTTCACAGTATCTTTTCACCGCCTATCAGAAATCACAATGTCAAGTCACGGGCAAACTCAAGGTGGATCTGCTTATCCCTTTTTCTCCATCCCCGAAAACGTTGGCGGTACGCCTCAGGGACCAACTCGTACGCTCTCAACATCGCTGACTTGACGACCAAATAATCCGTACTCTCTGCCGATGACAACGCTCCATAGGCCTCCTGTGCCCTACCGGTCAACGCACACTGCAGCATTAACGTGCAAGCGGACTCAGGCCACTTCCTGGTGTCCACCACGCGCTTGAACAGTGAAAAAAAAAATCTCCGGGTCCCTTTCATTAAATTTCGGCAACAAACACAGGCTACCCAAAATGTCAAACGACTCCTCTGAAGGCTCCCGGCCCGGTGAGGAACCGTCCAGGTCGACCGAACCGTCCGCTATTTTTCCACTCCTGATCAAATCCAGCCTGCATTGCTGCAGAGCCAACTTCGCTCGCTCAGTCTGGTCGCGCAACTTTTCCACCGCCAACTGCTTCCCGATCTCTGCTTCTTGCTTCATTTTGTCATGCTCTATCTGCAACATAATCATCTCTTTCTGCTGCTCAAATGTTAGGCTACCGGTT
>JACSYO010000850.1:375000-410000 GCA_016806645.1 Ophiodon elongatus | reverse complement strand
TGGGATCCGTCATTGACTTGTTAGATTTTGACTGGGGCAGCTATTCTGCATGAGTCATTTGTAGTTATGATCAGTTTTATTGCAGAAGTTCACACGGTGGAATATTATGTCTGGGCAATCTCAACCAAGCTGAGCTTTTTAGCACCACCAAGCCCCCCTCTCTCACAATTACTTTCCCCTATGAAATACTACTTATTACAGATGTCAATCAGAAACAACTTGGAAGCACTGGGCGGTCTCTTTCTTTTTTTTCTGCAATCGTAACAGATGTTGGCCCTTTGGTCAGAACATTTTTCGCATGTTAATCAGGAGGGCTCTCAGTCCTAATTATCTGGGTGGAGCATATTGGCTGCCTGACAAAAAAAAAGAAAGCCCTTACCTCAGCTAAGCAAAGATGGGCAGCACCGACAGTGGTGGGAAGACGTAGCCCAGTGAACTTCAAGTACGCGTGTATTTTGTGATTTTTCTTGAGAAAAATATATGTGAATGTATCAAATGACAGATAATAATAAGATAGTAAATAGACCTGATGATTAAATGTGTTTTGACAAGGAGTTTGTTTGTAGACTGAACTGCAGTCACTGAGACCGCTGTAGACCACATGCTGGACTCGGGCCGCAGAACCCTGAAGCTTCAACCCCGCTGCCGAACGGAGCGTTTGTTGGCTGGTTTATTCAAAGGTTTAGTGCAAATGAGACAATTTTACCAAATTTGATATAAGCAGTACCTTGGTAGCGGTGCACCCGTCAGCTTTGAAGTCGATCGGACGAAGAGTTCTCGAGACGAGGGAAGAATTCACAAACGGACATTCTTTGCTTTTATAGGTAGGTTGACATAGTAAATATAGTTTCTGAGAATGGAAAGCTCAGTGATTATAAGCTTGTTTGTTTTTTTGATCCCTTGTATTAAAATGTTACAGTGATAGGATATGAACTTTATCAATGATCCATGGATTTTACCTGAATATGGTGGGAGGGTGGGGCAGCTCATACCTTATCAGAGTCTGAGGCATAAATGCTGCTCATAGCCATTTTAGTGTTTTTTTCTACACCAAGTCATGATGTTTATAGATAATTTATTTTCAAAGTGTAACACTTTTATGAATTGCAATGTCAAACAACAGTTAGTGTATGGATCACCAAGGTCAAGGTTGAAGGTTAATGTAACAACAGAGGCCATGTTGACTCCTAAAAAGGTGCAATGTGCAATGCCTGGCCACATGCTCCAAACTAAATAGGGGGACAGCATTCCATCTTCTCCCCACCCGCACAATTTGACCAAACTGCTGGAACTTAGATTTTCAAAATAACGCTGCTTTCTTAACAATCCTCACATGTGACCTCGGCCTTTAGTTAAGTTGTGTCGTCATTAGTTTCACTTCAGAAACATTTAGCTAAATAGCCAAAGTTAGATGTTGCCAGTCTAAAAATACCAGCCCTCAGCATCAAACATCCTGCCTTTACTTGCCAAGAGCTGTCTCCACGCCAATGTTCACTCTTGTTTTGCTTCTCTTTATACCATGTCTTTTCTTTGCCACCGGACGTGGTTGGGTTTGCTGATGGAGGTGGCTTGCCAAGAGCTTCAGACATCTTTATGTTTATTTTGCCACCAACCAGCAGCTGAAGATACAGAGAAGCCCTCAGGGCGGCCCTACTTTTTCGTCCTCTAATGTTGGACCAAGGGCAGACTGGACGCTGCATCGACTCACTATCGCCTCTCGAGGTACACACGGTATTACAAGACCGGACGGGACGGGGCTAGCTAGTTAGCTTGCTCATTTCAATATATTTCTATACTTCAATTTTGACTTGACCCTGGTGATTTGGATGAAACCTTTTTTGACACTCGTTTCAGAACTGAAGCCGCACACATTTAAAGATCATCTATAATAATTGTCAAATACTACTACTAAATATACCCTTCTGTCCAGAGGACAGACATACAGAAATTGCTTCAGATGGAAACAGATTGTGATGCTTTATGCTGCAAATATTCCCAGGGCAAACTGTTCCTTCTTTTTGTGGTTGTAGTTTCAGGGGCTCTCTCAACATCTATTCCTTGAAAACATTCCTCATTACTGGACCAGACAACTAAGATGAAGACAAGATAATTGTTTGTCATCACACATCACCTGTTTATGATAAAGTCTTTGGTGCTTAGACTCTAATGATAAACCCCCAGTGGAGTCCAGACACTGGTGGTGGTTGATGAGGCTAATGAAATGATGAAGTTGACGAAGCTGAGGAATCTGCGACTGGGAGACTGGGTGGTGATGGGGAGGTGGAGGGGTGCATTTAACAACAACACAAACGTACAAAACAGCTGACATCATGATGACAACCCCATACAATGCTTGCAAGGCAACTATGTGAGAGGAGTGAGTGGAAGATGTATGATAAATAAACTGCAGACATAAGTATTCAAAAGTAAAGTCTTCCTGACTGAACTTACACTAGAGCTTCATTTACCTTGGGCTTGTAGAGCTTAGCATAGTACCAGTCTAGGGCTCTAGGGCCTATCACCTGCTTGCATTGTCTCTACTTTCAGCCACAATCTAATCAATAATACAGTCCACTATGAAGATTAATGGGCAATCAATACAAGTTGGGTTCTAACAATGACTTGTCATTGATCTGTGAGACATCAGACAGTTGTTCTCTTCCTTTTTATCCAAGCAGAATACTATGAAATGTTATGATTGTTGGAAATAACCTATGACAGACAAAACATAATCCCAGCACCCCCTCAAAAAAAAGAAAACAGCTGCTAAGCAAATTTAAAAAAGTCCTTGGTCACTCAAAATTCCAACTGTCCAGGAGTACAATTTAAGTTGAGAGAAATACAATATAATGAAGTTAGATTGGATTCATTAGACAGAAGGAAACCACTCAGACCTAGACCATTGGCAAAAACGCTCAACTTGGCCAAATGTAATCACACATCTCTCATAGTGTGAGAGTTGTCATTATGAAAGAATCAGTAGAGTATATCATTTAGGAGGTAGGTTATTTTCTGCTCATTTTTCATAATAATACTATATAAGATATATATGTAAGAAATATTTATATATATTATGTTATATTACCCTCTCAGCAGCTTGGTTTGTAATATATAATATTAACTGCTTGCCAATTTGGAAAAAGATATATATGTAATTCAGTTAAGTACAGAACACTTACAGACTTCAACTTAATGTGTATACCATTTGAAAGAGGGGGTAGACGTCGGGCTCTCTCATTTAGTTGTGATTTTAATGGGGCAATACTGTCCAGAGAGGGTCAGGGGACAAGCATAATTTACTCTGGCTAAAAAAACGCAATATTTAAAAATGTCAGAGACATGGGAGGCAAAATAATGCTTGAGCAGAACAGATTACAATGGTCCTCGTGAAAGTTACATTTACTTGCAGCCACAGAAAGGTTATTTGTGTAAAAGCATTTGTTAGTGTGGACAAGCTACCCGATTCCGACTAGTCAAATGTCAACGGATGGATCAAATGGGGCGATGGGTCAATCAAAATGGGCCTTCTTCCTGGAGTCCGCTGTTTGTGTCCTGTACATAGCTGTTGAACTCAACGGCTTCTGTTTTGTCTATAGAGTACTGTAAACATTTCTGTCAAGCCCATGGCCATTAGCTGAAGAGACGGAAAGCCAAGGTTGAGGTCACCATGAGTCCTCTAATCTGCCAGGTGTTGGAGGTTAACAGATTTTACAACAATTGTTGCTTTTACCCTGCTGGTGACTTTAGTCCCCAAATGCTAGCTTGATTCCAATATCCATTATTACCATCAGAAATGTAAATGTTCCAATTCTGCATAAAATGAAGACGTACTTGGGACATGTCTAAGTTTGTTTGGAAGCACACAAATAATGGTCCAATACGTAATGGTCCACAGACCAGGCAGGTATCATTAAGGATCCAAACGGTTTACTTACCCAGAAAACATCAGAAACCAAAAAGGGACATCTCTGCTTTGATCTTTCTGTGTGTCCAAATCATGAACAACCAAGTATTTCCCGTTGGTGACTAGCTTTCTAAGCTGTCACTCGGTGGGAGGAGAGCATTGTTGCACTTCCTAAATCTGTTGGTTTCTTCAACCAGTATTTTAGAAGCTGTAGCAAAGAAGATCCACGACACACCTACATATACAATCATTGAAGTTGAAGACGAGAAACTATGCACTTTCCACTAGTGACAGGAGTGCTATGTCTGTCGTCCTTCTCATTCTCTAGGTCTCTATCGTTCCTAATAAACTAAATCTAAGGAGGCAGACTGGGGAAACCAAATGTTCTTTGTTGCAGATGATGAAACTCTAGTGTAATTAAGAAACGGTGCCTTCCCTGACACAGAGAGACTCAAACTAAATTGACAATGATATGTCTCTGTCTCCAATTAGCTGCCAGTAGCCTTTTAATCACTTATTAGATGCTAGCAAGGTGGGAGGGTCGGGAACTGATAGAAGCACAACAACAAAGTCCAATGTGTCATTAGTATAAAACAGCTGAACACAGAGCTGCATATATATGTATGTATAGATGCTGCAGCTACACTCAAAGACTGGGTGAGGTTAAGATCAAAGGGGTGATGAAGACAGTGGAAATAGCGGTGACAAATGTCATTGAGAACAAGAACAGTAGCTGGAGGGAAAGTGCATCAAAGACGTCTGAGGTAATGCGAGGAACCGTTTTACTTTATGTACTGCACTGAATTAATGTTTACTTTCTGAATCAAGCAGGAGATCAGAAAGAGAGGCGATAAGAGAGATCTAATGTTTGTAGCTTATCTCCAGTAGCAGCCTTTGTGGTGCATGTGCTGACCAGCTATCTTTGGTAATCTCTGGCCCAGGTCATCATAAGACCTTAAGAAATCCATCATCTTCCCAATGCCCCAATACATCGCAACAAGGTTGTACAAATGGCTAGCACCTTGTTGTGCTAACCCCTGTGGCAATTTAATGTTGAACTGAAAACTCCTACTTGGCATTCCACTCCTGCAACATTGTCTGAGCTTTTTCTTTTTTAAAGGGTCAAAACAGATGCAGCAGAACCAGAGAGGTAGTCTTTTTTTCTAATTCTACAACACCCACAATGCAACTTGACTGCTGACAGATTTGCTGATAATGCCATTTGCACTTAAATGTGTAGTTAGGACTTTGACTATCTGGCTGCCAGACCGCAGATGCTGCAGGTGGACAGTCGAACCTAATCAACCCTCATTTTCAACACAAGGACCATCCAGGGTGGTCTCCTGACCAGGTGGCAACCCCTGGTTCTGAAAAGTGAAGCCAATGCGGAGGTGCATTCTTTCTAGTATCCACCAGGAGCCAACTCCTTTGATTGCAAAAAGAAGTCCGTTTGTATAGAAGTCTATAGAAAATGACTCTACTTCTCTCTTGATTTATTCCCTCAGTAAACATTGTAAACATGAGTTTATGTCTCAATCTCTAGTTTCAAGTCTTCTTCAATACAGCATGATGTTCATTTAGTAAATTATGGTCCATTTAGAGTCAGACAGACCATAAAGTAGAGTATGCTTTAGGGCGTGGCTAACTTGGGATTGACAGGACACTACCATGGTGTTGTCCGATCTGGGCGTTGTCCTTGTGTCCGTTCACCTTACTTATTTTACCTTACTTATTTTACCCTGACCACAGAATGTTTTCAGTTTAGTTCAAGTTAATTAGTAACTTTTTTGGTCACCTTAAAATGTCTTATTCAGCATTCAGTTGTACTTGGCTGCATCCTCCCGTGTCACTTGTGGTTTAAAAAGATGGAAATGACAAAACAAAAAATCACTCACTGTGTTCAACAGAGGTCCTAACTTTGACCCTGGTACTGACCCCTTGGTAAAGAAGGGATCCCAAAGCTTGTACCTTGCACTCAAATTCTAAGGAACTTTCAAGAACCATTGAAAGTATCCCTACAGGCCACAGCAACATCTGTTTTGGATGTGGCTTCAAGGCCCATCAGAGGATGGTGCAGTCAGCTGAAATGCAGCCCTGAAGACCAGACAGAATTACGTGAGTCAGAGAAGTTATTTCACATGACATACTCAAAAAAGAGAAAAGTGGACAGCTTAACCAGAGCCTTTCACCAAGAATGGACAGACTCTTTGTTTGTTCAGTCTTCCCACACGCAGTTCAAAACCAGTGTGTCTCATATGTTCAGAGACCGTGGCGATTATTAAAAACAGGCAATGTGACGTTCTCTCTGAGACTACGAGACACTACGAGACAAAGCACAACTCTTTTGAGCAAACGTACCCACTCGTGTGTGTATACAGATAACATACACTTAACAAAAAACAATCTAAGAGCCCAATATGACCAGAGTCCTAACGCAATAATTCACTGAACAACAATGACGTAAACAGAGAGGAGAATAGAGCTGATATAAGTGGTTTCCATAACCACAGATAAAGTCTCTGCACACAAATTTCTCTTTTTAGAAGATGAGAATAATATGGTTATTTTGGCTTTTTTGATTGACATCACTTTTATAATAATTTTAAAGCTGCAGGACAATTCAGTTAAATTCCTTTTTCTAAAAGCTTTCTGTTATGTATTTTTTTTTAATCAAGCCCATATTTTACTTGAAATGAGAAAAGAACATTTATTTATTATTAGCGTAAGTATTGTTTATAATTAATCCAGTTAAATTTGAAATCTGACAATAAATATTGTTGAGGTACTGTTCAATTAAACTTTATTTATTTAATTTGACAGTCAGTTGTTGACTACATACAGACATCAATACAACTGTTGGCTGCTTCAATATATATGGGACTAAATCACAGCGCAAGTTAGACATTGTTGTGATGTTTCGGACCTTTGCATGAGGAAATTCTCTCTAACTGGACCTCGCTGAATTGTAATTGACTACCCTGCACTAGGGCCTGCATGGTGGCCGGGACCAGAACTGGGAAAATACTGTATCTCGGTTTACTCTCTTCATTTCTTTGACTAATGAAGCCATAATGAAGACCATTACTGCTGCCCCAATGCCATGAGCACCACAAGTACGGTATGTGCTGGCCAAACATACACATTGTGATTGACATTTCTGTGTTTTGTTGAGCTTTTACCTTCTTTATATACATTGTATTTGCTCTTTTATAATGCATTTGTGAATTTCTATGTTGTGATCATTCTAATCTTCCAATGAAACATTACATTTTATATTTCATCCTCTATGTTGTTTGTTTCTACACATGTATATGTTTGCTCTTTGCACTTGGCAACTCAGTGGAGAATTTTAGAATATCATTGTACAGTGCACTTGCAGGATTGTGTTGCTTTCCACTAACTGTTATCCATAAAAAGTTGCTAAACTAGTTTCCGTGGCAAAGTGGTGCCCATTTGAGTGTGTCAATTGGATGACGTGCCAACGTCGTTTGATTGGATTAGACTTGGAACCGATAATTAGACCAGCCAGACTTTGAAAATATTATCAATACACATTCATCAAGCCAAATTGTTGCAGCAGTGGTCTCAAAAAGTGTGTGCTGTGTCAGAAGCTTGGAATGAAACAAATGATTCCTGTGGTAATATTTAACTGCTGCAGCAGTAGAGGAAAAAAAGATAAACAAGTAACACTTTACTTTGAGTAAAGCACATTTGCATTTAGTTTTTACTGTATATGAAGCCTCTATTGGAGAGTGCAAATAAGACTTTAAAACTGCTTTGTGTTCTCATCAGTATGTTACAGGCTGGGAATTAAACAGATCCTATATAAGCCTTTCACACACACACACACACACACACACACACACACACACACACACACACACACACACACACACACACACACACACACACACACACACAAGTTTACTTTGAGTTAAATTCTGCATACGAAACCTACTAAATGAGTCTGAAATATTTCTCTGAAAAAAGACTGCCACTATAACTTCAATGTAAATTCCACTGTCAGTTAAATTAGTATTTAATATTAAATGAAATGTTGGTTAAATCTACCACGTCTCAAACTTGACTGTCGTCATCCAGCATTTGTAGTTACACATACGAATAAATCGTCCATAAGTTGTAGGGAACCCATAAAATTAATTTGTATGCAATCGACTTGTCACGAAGCAGACCACCAAAGCCCACAGTCCAGATTTTTTTTTTTTTGTCAAGTTACTTGCGTACTTCAGTAACTGCATTTCCATAGTTATTTTAACGAAAACAACAATCTTTTCCTGAAACAAACTAAGTTGTGTTTCCTCAACTAAGTATTTCACGATTAGTCGTCACGATTAATCGTCCAAATTAAAGTTGTTGCCAAAGGAAGTAGATATTAACTGCAGGGAGTAAAGCCAGCAAAGGAGAGGCTTTTTAAGGCCTACTCACAGGTCAGTCCTCCAAGACAATCTGAGACATTTGCATCCCGACTCGTCACATACTGACACTTGCTCAGGACCCTTGTCGTCCCTTTCCAAAGCACTGGGTAGCCCAGCGCGTCAAACCATGACGCTCCACTACGTGTGGTTAACGCTGTGAATTCAAACCAAAAAACTTAGGTTAGCTTAGGTTTCGGAAAAACATCATGGTTTTGCTTAAAATATGTACATAGTAAAGTAAAACATAAATAACGCAACATAAATACGAAAAATATGTTACTTCAAAAATAACTCAGGGACCCAAACAACGGTCCACTGGTTGAAATATTTAGTTTGACCCAACATCAAGGGGCGTGAAAAAGCATTGGTATCCGAGGCCCTGGGAATGAGAACGGGCTGGACCATCAGTGTTGAAGACCGAGAACTAGAACTAGAACATATAGCATAGCTAAAGGACGGCCGTAGGGAGTGATGGTGCTGGAGATGTTGGATTCGATCCCGGGAGAAGATGCTGCCTGTGAGATATTCGGTGTCACTGTAGGTTTTGAAGAGCAAAAAAATAAAACGTTTGATGATCATAACCAAACTCCATGCTGGATATGATGAAACCCTCTGGTAAGCAGGATACAGTCCCGCCCCTGTCGTAGTCAAACTGGGGACAGTCGGAACCAAGGTGACAGTGACAGGTTTAATCTGCAGCCAGCCTCCAACGGGCTTTTATCTGGATTCTCAGGGGTCCCGTGACGAAACTGGCCTCAATGTTCTTCTCTTGTTCCTTGTTCTTGCCTTACCCTCTTTTCCTTCCATCTGTTTATTCCATTCTCACACTCTCTCCTTCCTTCCTTCCTTTCTCCCTCCTTCCTTTCCTCCCGTCTCGGTTTCCTTTATTGTCATTACGGTCTTGTTTGTCTTGTTTGTCTCACTTTTCTCCTTCCCCATTTTTACATAGTTTTCACCTCTGTGCGCTCTCTTCACTTTTTGTCATCCTTTGCTCCTTCCTCTCTTCTCTTTCACGGCCTCCTTTTCCCCTTTCCTTCACTTTTTAGAATCCAGCTTTTTTCATCTTTTCCTTCTTCTTCCCCCTTTTTCTTCACTCTTTTTTTTCTCCCCTTCAAACTCTTTTCATCCTTCCTCTGCCACTTCACCCTTCGTCCCTTTCCTCTCCCACTTCCGTTCTCTCTGCAGGAAGTAAAAAATGTGCATTGAAAACAGGTGGCTGGAAACACACTTACTGTGACGTCCTCCTATACCTCCTCTTCTCTTTCTCAGTATCAGTATATGCATTTCATCCCTCTTGAGCCTCTCTCTCCTCATTCTCAGGATTTTTCTTCTCTCTCTCTCTTCCTCCTCCCTGTGTCGTCCCTCCTTCCAGCCAGGTTTCCAGCAGACTTGATCTAACAGCCTCCTCTAACTCTTTAACCCAATCTACGTTGTCACTCCTGTGCCCACCAGCCTTCCTCGGCACCTCCTCGGGCGCTGTGAGTTTTGCGTGCGAGTTGGAACATGACGATGATTTAATGACACAACAAGATTGGCCGGCGTGTGCGGGTCCCACTTCATTCTGTTTTCCAGCGTGTTCTTGTGTGTCTGCATATGGTTGCCAGTGTGAGTGAGTGAGATGCTTCCTGACATTTCAGGAAAGGTTAATAGAGTCCTGCTTCACACAGAGAGAGAGGGAGAAAGAGAGAGGGAGAGAGAGAGAGGGAGTAGGCAGGGGGAGATAAAGCAGGAGATGTGAAGACAAAGGGATTCAAAAGAAAGAAAGTCAAATGGGAGTGTAAATACACAGACCATCAATTTTCTCCCCATGGCGTCCCGCCATCTCTGTGTGGTTGTTCATTTCACACACAGACCACTTACGCTGCAGAAAAGGCACACCTCGGATACAACTTAGTACTCGGAGACAGAAATTATAATTTGAGTTTTAATCAACATATTTAAAATTAAAAATACATTTACATGGGCTCAGTGGGAAAAATGTCAATAGAAACATATGAGGCAAAAGGATTTCAATTGAAATCATTAGCGTTTATTTATTGTCGCATTAACTCAATAGGTCTAACGATTGCCTGAGGAAAGCATAACAGAAATTGAATTATAAGCTAATTAAAGTCCCTTAATTAAAGTTACTGAATAAAACGGTGCCTGCTGACTTATGTTGGACAAAGTCTGGCTAACACATCAGTTACCGGCAGGAAAACATCCATCAGGACATCACACTGACAAACATCAGTAATTGGTAAGAAAGAAAGTCAATAAAGAACATCTCTACAGGTTATCTCCTTATAAGTGAACAGTCGTATTGAATATGTCCTTGGTATATATACAGGTTTATGTATACCAGGTTTTTATATAATTACTTTTTGTTGTTATGATAGGCAATTTATTTGTGATGAAAGAAAAAAGAGGTTATGAAGCCATTCACATGGCCTGGAACTGGAACATTTTGAATACAAATGGAAGGGGTGGAGTGAAGGGAGAAGGGGACCGGGTTTCATGACTTGTTGGTCTTGATGTGGAACTTGACTCAGGACTTGTTGGTCTTGGTTTGGGGTGGTTTTATGGGGCCTTTTTGGCCTTGGCATGGGACACTAACTCAATACTTGTTGGTCTTGACTCAGGACTGCATAGTCAAGACTTGACACTGACTCGGACACTTGGGAGACCGACTTGGAACTTGTTGGTCCTGACCCAGGAATTCATTGTCAGGACTTGACACAAGTGACTTGCAAAACAATGACTTTGTTCCACTGGAACTGGTTCTATAAAACATTGACTAAATGAGTGAAACTGAAAAATTAAAACCATGACCCCACTTCCTCCAAGTTTTGAGTGAAACAATAAAACTCTTTCAACTGCTTTAGATTGCATCACTTTGATGTAATTGGCGCCTGATAAGGAGGTTGATGTTTTAAATTAAGATTATTGAAAATATTTTGCCATAAATGTAAAGTAAAGGCTGCACGGTGGTTTAGTGGCTAGCACTGTCACCTCACGGGTTCGACCCCCGATCCCGGGCGGTCCTTCTGTGTGGAGTTTGCATGTTCTCCCCGTGGCAGCGTGGGTTCCCTCTGGGTTCTCCGGCTTCCTCCCACAGTCCAAAGACATGCAGTTTAGGCTTAGGGTTAATTGGAGGGTATAAAGTTGCCCGTAGGTGTGAATGTGAGCGTGAATGGTTGTCTGTCTCTAAATGAGCCCTGTGATGAACTGGCGACCTGTCCAGGGTGAACAATGCCTTCGCCCAATGTCAGCTGGGATCGGCTCCAGCGATCCTAAATAGGATAAGTGGTCTGGATAATGGAGTCGAATGGAAAGTATCCTCCTATGTCCCTACAAAAGCATCTTGGTTGCTTTCAACAGTTTGTCTTCCAGCTCATTGTCAGCTAAGCAACCAAAATGTGTCACCGGGTGACATTATTAAGACTCCTTCCTCTGTTGGAGATGATCACATCAAACCAAGAGAATAAAATGGCCTTGGAACTTAAGATTCCTTTCATATTACTTTCAGCTAGTGTCAGCTCATACAATATAACGAATTTGCAACCCAAGGTTACATCAGTCACTGTAACATTTTACAGCATCATTTTGAGCTTTGATGCATTATTGAGAAAAAAATTTGACTGAACTCAGGGCTGACCGCTTTCTTTCTCTCTTGTTATCCTCAAAGTAGAAACAAGATGTTCTTACTCTTCAGCATATTATTAAAAGCAGCAAAACTAGTTACAGGAGCAAGGTAGTTCAAAGAATTGGTGCATTTACCATGTATTTATGGAGGTTTGATACTGGTTAGATCCGGTTTCTAGAACCAATGTTTTTTGGTCATGGTATATGGTATATGGTAAATGGACTTGTGCTTGTATAGTGCCTTTCTATTCTTCCGAACACTCTAACATTACATGTCATTCACCCATTCAAACCCATTCATGCACTGATGGCAGGGACTACTGGGATCGGACTGCCAATCTACTGATAAATAGATCCCTAGTTTCTACTTAAAAATAAGATCCATTCATCTATCCAGAGGGAGGAAATGGAACTCAAGTACACTTAAGTTCTTGTTCAGTCAAACTCTTTGATTTCGGGTATTCTAAGTGTTGAGGGAGGCTACAATTTAAAAAATGTTTGAGATTCAATGCAGAAAACCTTTGGATAGAGTTGTGTGTATTGGCATAGTAGTCACTTAAATGCGCTTAATTCCAAATTGAGAGCATATCTATTGCCTCCACACAGCTCTCAACATGGCGACGGCTATTGTATAATATATATATATATATATATATATTAATGTTTTGAATGTTGTATAGAGAACCTTTCCGAAGATTTCAGGTTGTTCATAATGTATGCCACGATGTCTATTCAGAAATCATCTTCAGCACAGTGACAACAAATGGTTAGTGAATACCTGGTAGGTTTTGATGAACAGGGCCAGTTTATGGAGGAATGTCTATCCCCCACTGAGGCATGATAGCTGTCTGAGATTTACAAAATACATAAAGGGGAGAGCTGTTAGCTAGCCGCAGAGCAGAATGGAACTTTAATCTGTTTAATTGGATAAGGCAACAAAAGAAGTGTTTACCATTGTTGAAGCTTAAGAAGATCTGAGAGGCTGAGTTGAAGAAAGGGGAGGGGGGGGGGGGCAGAGACACAGGAATGGGGAAATAGGTATAAAATAGAGAGAAAGAGGAACTTTTAGGAGAAATGGTAACAAACAGGTAAAGAAATGTGAGGGAGACACTGGTGGGGGGCGGAGGGGGTGAAACTATGAAAGCAACACAAAACCAGAAATGGTCAAAGAAAGACATCAACCAAGAATGAGAGAGAGGAAAGAGGGAAACGGAACCTGAGTGGATAGAATAAATACGATTGTTTCTGATGCTCTGAGCCCCCTCAGGCAAATTAGAGCCAGGCCTTGTGCAAAGAAACCTGACTGTCTCTCTTTGATCTTCCCCATAATCAGATTGGAGCTCAGGGTTTAGGGAAACGCTTTCTCTCTCTGAAAACTGTGTGTATGTGATTATGCATGTATGTGTATGCATATAGCAGGGTTGTGTGTGTGGCAGCATTTCTTCTGTTTTAGTTTTTTTAAGGTGATGAATCAAAAAGGCCCCAGAACAATAACTGGCCCCAAAGGCATGCGTAGTAAGAATTAAATGAATGCGCATGCATTTTAATGTGAGTTGTTTCATTGTATCAGCAGACAACAAAAACTCCATTGAGTTCTGCATGACCACAGCAACACTCATGTGCCAGATGAATACAACTCTGCAGTTTTACCTCTAAAACTCAGTGTTTAGCACAATTTATCAGAAAAATAAAGATAAGCGGCTGCACGGTGGTGTAGTGGCTAGCACTGTCACCTCACAGCAAGAGGGGTCTGGGTTCGTCTCCCGGTCTGGGCGGTCCTTCTGTGTGGAGTTTGCATGTTCTCCCCGTGGCAGCGTGGGTTCCCTCCGGGTTCGCCGGCTTCCTCCCACAGTCCAAAGACATGCAGCTCAGGTTAATTGGACTCGAAATTCCCCGTAGGTGTGAACGTAGGTGTGAACGTGGGCGTGAATGGTTGTCTGTCTCTATATGTCTGCCCTGCGATGAACTGGCAACCTGGCCAGGGTGTACCCTGCCTTCGCCCAATGTCAGCTGGGATCGGCGGTTTGGATAATGGATGGATGGATAAAGATAAGCATGAATGTGGTTCTATAATCTAAATCTCAATTATGGAGCGAGGTGAGAACACATAGTTCTAAGAACTGCCCTTATTACTGTGTCTGCACCGCAAGGACCAGGAACCGTCGTAGTTCTTTTCCCATCAGAGTAGGTACTCTGCCAGTGACTGAGGTAAGTGACAGAAAACAACGGACAAATGGTTCACCATCGTGACTGTAAGGGAGCCGGGAGGGACAACTGATTGAGATTCAACTCTTCTTTTGTTAGGATGGGGGGAGGGGGGAAGCGGGGGAGGGGAGGGAGACGCACCCTCCGGAGAGCTGCACTCCACCGAGTGCACTTTTCTACTTGAATAAGAATGTTTCCCCGAGGTCGATTATTGACGTGTAGAAGTATATTCCCACTTTTAATGATAAAAAAATATCTGTACTGCTGCCTCTTGTGGGAAATAAAAGTAATTATAATTGTACTTTATGTTCAACTTTATTTTTACCTTGGTCTGATGGAAAAATGAGAGAAGAAAAAAGAGAAGGAACGTTTATGCAACATTTCTCTATCAAACTAAGGAAACAATGTTCAAAATGTGTCCTGTTGAAGCCTTAATTATATTTCCCAGATAATGCTGTGTATTGTTGTTGTTGTTTTTAGGAAAGTGTTATTCTGGTGTACATACTGTACTCTATGACTTCTATAATCAAACAAAGGAAGGCGACAAACAGGCCAGCGAAAAAGAAAGTGTCTTGTTTGGATACATGCTGGAGGACTTTTGTCTTTTTTGGGAAATGTAAACACAAAAAGTTCCCATATGCTTCAATAGGAAGTAACTGCACTGTTGTTGTTTTTTCGGGGTTGGGACCGGAGTTTCAACTTTTGGGTAAACTCCAGATACTTACAGATTCTTTTTTTATTCTCAGACAAACTCTTGCCTCAGTTAAACACCTTGCTGATAGTCAACTTTAATTCCAAGTGTTTGACATTGGATATGCTTGTATTGCAGGATTTCACTTGTCAGAACTCTCTGTCTGTTCACCGCCCCAAATCCTTTAACTGGTGATGCAAGCACAGGCCAAGCGATGGCAAGACTCATTACAGCCACAAGACCGCTAATCACTCTGTGAGATTCAAGACTCTGAAAGCAGAGAGACATAACTTACATCCAGGAAAATCCAGTGTGAAGTGAGTTTATATACAGTATTCAGACATTCTAATAGATTGCCACCTTGTGCGCAATCCGTTTGAATTACTACTGTGTCTAAGCATACAATTCAACATATATGCAGAATAAAGACATATATAGTCCTCTTCAAAGTAATGTCTTCTGCAAACTACTTAAAGGGACAGTGTGTGTGCTTTAGCGACATCTAGTGGTGAAGTTGCAGCTTGCAACCGGCTGAATACCTGTCAGCTCACTGTCAGCCTACAGATAAGGTAAAAACTCGAGAGGCTCTCTCTAGAGTGTTTGGTTTGTCCCTTCTGGGCTACTGTAGAAACCAACATGGTCGACTCCATGAAGAGGACCACTAGCGAAGCATGTTTATGCATAAGTGTATGTATGATCTATGTTCCATGCATGCATGTGGATTTTGATGCTGGCAAGTGTATTGTGTGGCGCAGTGGCTTGGAGACCCAGACAAATGTCCCTGCAGGACAATAAAGTATATATCTTATCTTATAGTTATGGATATAATATTCCATTTCTGCTATTAGAGCCCCCTAAAACGTACACGCTGGACCAGGGGTCGGTAATCTTTTAAAATGTCTTTGGTAATCTTGTTATGTGCCATATAAACATTAAGGTTAGCGTTACGTTTAAAAATGACACCCCATCAAAATTCAATTTTCCAGCAGATCTGTAATGTTATTCCAACCATAAAGGCTTAGCAACATAAAAAGGGTTTATTTTCTCCCATAATAGGGACATTGTAATATGAGCGCACTATGCAAGAAGGCTGCCATCATTATGAAAACATTCACATCTGAGTTAAAATCATTAACATTCCAACCTTGTTCATCAGCTATAAACTCAACAAATCAAGCAAAGAAGGCAATGAGTGATTAGCCAACCAGAAGCAGAGTAGGGGGGTTCTTCTTAGTGGATCAATCAATCAATCAAAGCAGAGCTTCCCCGCCCATGTCCACCTGATGATGACCTCATCATCCTCATCAGCCACTCATTCCTTTCAGGCGGCAACCTCCGGCCCATACAGAAGTGTCTTAAAACATGCATTCTCTCCACTGACCAGCAGGGGGCAAAAAAGAAGTCAGATTGTATAGAAGTCTATGAGAAAATGAATCTACTTCTCTCTTGATTTTTTCCCTGAGTAAACATTGTAATAAAATAACTCATATTTATTTACTCATAAAAAAAAATGAGTTTATGGTCTCAATCGCTAGTTTCAAGTCTTCTTCAATACAGCATGATGTTCATTTAGTAAATTATGGTCCATTGAGAGTCAAACAGACCATAAAGCAGGGTATGCTTTAGGGCGGGGCTACAGTGATTGACCGTGTCTCCACTTCACTCCTCCACATTCCAAATATGGTAACTTCCATTCAGTGGTTGCGAAAACAACAAAATGCCATTGAACGTGATCCAAGATGGCGACTGCGAAATCGCCAGACTCAAGGCTTCAAAACATCAGTCCACAAACCACCGGGTGACGTCACGATGACTATGTCCACTTCTTATATACAGTCAATTCTTATCAAGATTCACTGACCATCTATAGAGTTCCATGCTTAGCCATCCAGCGTTCCACAGCCTGTTTATTTCGGCCTGCCCGACCTGGTGTGTGACTCCTGCTCCTTGTTGGGTGTTTTTCTTTACTTTTTTATTGGATTAAAAAGATTTGGACACACTTGATTTATGAGTCGTTACAGTCTGCTTTATTCAGGTTTAGCAAAGAATGGGATTTATGCTTGAGAGAGAGAGAGAGAGAGAGAGAGAGAGAGAGAGAGAGAGAGAGAGCGAGAGAGAGAGAGCGAGAGAGAGAATAGATAATAGGATTGAATTAGATTCTTTGTGAGAACAGCTTTATCAATCAAATTGTTCTATTATCACACATGGAGCCTTCTCCATTAGCATATAAAGAGACGTGTGTGTGTGTGTGTGTGTGTGTGTGTGTGTGTGTGTGTGTGTGTGTGTGTGTGTGCACATATAGCATTTAGTACCATAAGAGAATTTATTCAAGGGAACTATTTCTATCGATTGTCATCAAAGTGATCATAAAGATTCACACATTTCCCGTTTCCCATGAACTCAACACAGTCGTGTTTCCATCACTTATCTAAACCTAAACCTTATCCTGACCTTAAAACAAAGTCCTCACCATGAAATGTATTGACGACGTTATGGTGACACCAAAAAGAAGGCATGTCCCCACAATGTGACTGTGTGAACATACCGATGTCCCCACAACACAAGTAATACATGCCCATGCACACACACAGAGTAAATTGGTCCTCACCTCATTAAAGTTGCGTGAAACACACACCAATGAATGGTTGAACATATAGATGCACTCACATATTATCACTCTCTCGCTCACTCACACACATGAACACTGACATGTTCTATCACTTTGTGACAAGGCCACTCTTTTTGATGAGTCAGTGATTGATCTGAGAGGGTCGATTTCCTGTCTTCACCTGTGATAAATTAACCTTGTGTGTGTGTGTGTGTGTGTGTGTGAGCGTGAGAGAGAGAGAGAGAGCGAGAGAGAGAGAGAGAGAGAGAGAGAGAGAGAGAGAGAGAGAGAGAGAGTGTGTGTCTGCACAAGCATTAGTGCCGCCTGGAGAGTAAACTAGAGTATGAATTTCTCCCCTTGCTGACATCTAAAGTATACATATTATATAAAGTCTATGTTAGTTTTTCCTCTTTGTGTCGTGACAAACATTTGGCCCACCCCACTTCAGATTACAAGACTATTATGTATCAAACATCAAAAATGTATATCATAAAATAAATATGAAATAAATTAACAACTAAATAGCAGATGAAACTTATTTCCATGAAGGGCTATGTTCTCCTACTAACTGAACGATTACTACCTTTTTCAATTGAAATGTATTTGTATAGCTCCTGTTACGTGCCGTGCTGTGTGTTGTTTCTGATCTTCCTCTTCATGTACACAACTGGGCTCAATCCCTCATTGGGACCTGGTGGTTAAGACGGGGCCAGTGGGCCAAGGGGCCAGTGGGCCAAGGGGCCGCGTTCAGTGCTGTCTGTCTGTCGGTTGGTTGGTTGGTTGGTTGGTTGGTTGGGGTTATCTCTACTCGAGGTACCGGGGTTGGTAGTGTGACCTAGTCGGACTTTTATTTTGGTCTTTTCATTTAGGACTTAAGCTGTTGTTTTTTGTGATTACTACTAAGTAGCTTTCAGTCAGTTTCATTGCAATCTTTCCAATTGGCTGGTAATAAATTCCTTATATTGTTTATTCATCCGTTGCCCTTTACTCTCTCTACCTTGGGTTTGTTTTATTGTTCCTCCCCTGGACTCCTAAAGAAAAAAAAACAAAGAAAGAAAGCAGCAAAAATGTGCAAATAAACAGAGACATCCATACGTACAGATTTGTATATAAATACATATGCCTACACACATACATACATACATACATACATACAAGCTTACTGTACAAATATGGTGTGTTCATAAAAAAAAGAAAAAAAAAATTCTAGGGTAAAAAAAAGGTCTCAAGTGTTGGTTTTAAAACAACACAGTGTCAGAGAGAGTCTAAGAACAGCAGGCAGACTGTTCCTTTCTTTAGGTGCATAAATATTGAAACTCCCTGCACTTAGAAAGGGCTGTCGGGCACATGGAGGAGATTTCCCCCCTTTGACCAGAGACATCTACTTGGGGTTATAAAGTGACGGCATGTCTGAGATGTAGTGTGAATCTGAGGTCACGATCAGAAGGTTACTCTGAGGTTTTTAATCTGGTCACATGTTCTCAGTTATCTTGACTCCAGGTACTCACAGACAAGGCGTCTCTGGGCTTTAGCACCCACAACAATATCTCAGTTCTCCCTTTTCAGCTGAGGTACGATGGCTTCCATCCAGTGGTCTATTTATTCTGACCAGGTAGTTTAATGGTGAAGAAGTTATCAGTGTAAAGTGAGTTCAGAAGCTGAGTATCATTGGCATATTTATGGTAGCTGATGTTATGTTTGCTGATATTGTGGCCAAGGTGAAGCATATATATATATATATATATATATATATATTAGGGCTGGGCACGTTAACGCGTTATAAATACGTTAACGTAGCAATCCATTAACTCCGACAATGATTTTATCATGCGTCAACAGCATTTATTTATTTTTTTGAGCATTGGGAGGGGCTTAACACTGCTGCACACATTAACCGAGAAAATGGAGAAAGGTGCTGCACTTTTAAATGGACATTTTCATTTTAAAACTCTACCAGACGGCGTAGTTGATAAAAGCAAAGCTATTTGTAACCACTGCAAACTGGAATGATCTTATCACCGGAGTACTACGAGCCTGAAGTACCACTTATAGGGTTACACGGCATTGATGCTAACTAACGTTAGCTACCCAGACAACCAGTGGAGCGAAACTTCGGCAGACTACTTTGGATGCGGCGTGCGGGAGAAATGTCGACAAACCAACGCAAGAGTAATGAACAAATGCCTCGGCCGAGTGGATAGCAACGGACTGCATGACGACTACTGGAGGGGAAGACGTCGGTCTGAGGAGCGTCCTGAGAATCACAACGAATGACGGCGCGTATGAGCCTCCCTCAAGACGCTCCGTCGGGAGGAGAATACACAAGTTGTATGAAACGGAGCGGACTACAACGTGACGGCGTTACAACGTTACAACGGGCACCAACTGTTGCTCTCACTGGAGACTACTGGACATCGCTGGGTAACCAGTTATCTCGGAGTGACAGCTCATTATATTGATGAACTGTGGGAGCTGCATTCACATGCTTTGACTGTCATGAAAACTTAGCACTTAGCAAAAGTCAGCACACTTAGCACGGATAGTGCAAGAACTATGATCGCTGCTGCGAGACGCCTGCCGTTGGAACACGTGCCCCGCGTCGCGCGCACTCTCCAGCGCTCTGTCACGGAGTCTCTGCAGAACAGTGCCTTTGACGATGTCCTGGCCAAATGCAGAACAGTTGTGGGCCACTTCAAACACAGTCCAGCAAGTGCTGCTGAATTAGAACAGTAACAAATTAAACATGGATAAAAGAAGGAGTCGCTTGTACAAGATATTCCAACCAGATGGAATTCAACTCTGGACATGATGAAAAGCGTCCGCAGAAACCAACAGCCACTGAGGGATGTCCTTGCCACACACAACACCAAGTTCGCCATGGCAACTACAGCTGAAATGGACAAAGTGCAGAGGTTGGAAACGCTACTGGAGCCCTGCAGGTATATTTTTTACGTCATATATTTCTCAGGATATTTTTTGTACTGTATATTTTGTAAGTAAGTGAATGCAATACATTTTGACTGAACTTCTGGGAGGAGAATAGTATGTTTCATGCTCTGTGGTTCTGCCTGCTTTTTGCCATATCTCTCAGGTGATGAAGAGCTCGGATGATGACCCTGCCTACGTGGTCAAATTCAAGTCTACATTCATAACAGACCTGGAGACACGCAAGGAAAACACCAACATTGCATATCTGAAGATTGCTACCGCATTGGACCCGAGATTCAAGGACCTCAAGTGTTTACCCAGAGCTGAGAGGGGTGAGGTGTGGGCCTCAGCCACCAACTTACTCAAGCAACAGGTTGTTGCAGAGAAATCTGTGGAAGCAACAACATCTGAGCCACCAAAGAAGAAGTTAGCCCTACTGGTTGCTTCATCAGTGATTGTGAACAAGAGGAAGACTCAGTTGAGAACAGAGCGGAGCCCCCCATCAGTACAGAGGCCTCTCCGTTAGAGTGCTGGTCCAAACATGCAGGCTCACACACAGTCTGGCCTCCATTGCACAGAAGTACTTGGCCACAGCTGCAACATCTGTACCTGTGAAAGGTTCTTTTCTCTTGCTGGTCATATTGTTCAGAAGAAGAGAAGTTCTTTATCAACTGAAAACGTAAATGACCTTGTGTGTCTTGGTGCAGAGGAGTAAGGAAATGTAAAGTCGGAGGAATGTATAAAGAAAGTGGATGTTAAAAGTTAATTTTGTCGTTGTGTAACTGCTCAACCTGCATCAGTGAAAGTGTTTTTTTTTCTTTCTTTGACTGAGATTCTCTAAAGAAATCCAGAGGCTTTACAGACTAAAAAGTCCCCTGCACAGTACATTCCAGCTGTGTACTTTGTGCTAGACCACTTTACCTCCCTCTAACAGGGACCCTTAGACCTCTAACAGGGACCCTTAGACCACTTTACCTCCCTCTAACAGGGACCCTTAGACCACTTTACCTCACTCTAACAGGGACCTTAGACCACTTTACCTCACTCTAACAGGGACCCTTAGACCACTTTACCTCACTCTAACAGGGACCCTTAGACCACTTTACCTCACTCTAATAGGGACCCTTAGACCACTTTACCTCACTCTAACAGGGACCTTAGACCACTTTACCTCACTCTAACAGAGACCCGTAGACCACTTTACCTCACTCTAACAGGGACCTTAGACCACTTTACCTCACTCTAACAGGGACCTTAGACCACTTTACCTCACTCTAACAGAGACCCTTAGACCACTTTACCTCACTCTAACAGGGACCTTAGACCACTTTACCTCACTCTAACAGGGACCCTTAGACCACTTTACCTCACTCTAACAGAGACCCTTAGACCACTTTACCTCACTCTAACAGGGACCTTAGACCACTTTACCTCACTCTAACAGGGACCCTTAGGCCACTTTACCTCACTCTAACAGGGACCCTTAGACCACTTTACCTCACTCTAACAGGGACCTTAGACCACTTTACCTCACTCTAACAGGGACCCTTAGACCACTTTACCTCACTCTAACAGGGACCCTTAGACCACTTTACCTCACTCTAACAGAGATCCTTACTACTGAACATAGACTGTTTATGCTGTTCCCTGATAAAAGACAAATGTTTCTTCTGGTACCTGTTCAGAAAAAAAAAGAAAACATATTCATATACTGTATGTTAACTTGCTGTTGCTCCGAGAGTGCCTGTTATATTGTTCTGATAACATTACTTTAAAAAAAAAAAACGTGCAATACATATGCGCATAATGCGATTAATCGCTGTTAATCACAGAAAAAGCATGCGATTAATCGATTACATTTTTTTATCTTTGCCCAGCACTAATATATATATATATACATACACGTTTAAGATGATAGGAATCCAGGATGGAGCCCTGCGGAACCCCACACACTAATTTGTGACTGTTGGAGTGGAAATCAACAAGTGAGACAATGAACCTGCGATTGTGCAGGTGGGATTCAATTCCAATTTTTTTTATCCACTGTTTTATCCTGTTTTTTCCACCAGGATCCCATGATCCACTGGGTCAAATGAAGAACTTAGGTCCAACAGTATTAGAACAGAGTTTTATTTTCCTCATGTCATTACCAACTTTTAACAGAGCAGTTTCTGTGCTATGAGATGTGAAAAAACTAGACTCTCATGAATATTATCTGTAAGATAGCCGTTGAGTTTCTGAAATACAACCTTCTCAAAGATCTTGCTCAGGTGGGTGAAGTTAGAGGTTGGCCTATAGTTGCTAAGTGTACTTAGATCAAGGCTGTTCTTCTTCTTTTAGAACGGGTCTAATAGCAGCAATGGGGAAAGATACCAGTCTGGAGGGAACAGTTTACTATTGACAAGATGTCATCTACCAACAAATTGCAAACAGATTTAACAAAGGAAGCCGGAAGTGGATCAAGAGGGCTGGTAGAGGACTTGAGTTGATTTATAGTCAGTGAGAACTCTGGAGTCTACAGTGCTTTTGACAAAAAGTTGGTCAAGAGACTGAAGTTGTCAGCATAGCTCACGTCGTACTTGTCAGAGATGAATGACGATTAATAGTCAAAACTCATCAGCCTACTGAAGCACTCCATGATGCCGCGAGACACAGGATCCGTTCAGGAAATGAGGACCGGAAAAGATGAACAAAGTCAGCCTTCGATATGTTCAGTTTGCCGACATTAAATATCCTTCATTCCTTCATGAACGATTGGACGCTTCAAAGCAGGGTGCTTCTGAAAGCAGAAGTTCCCCTTTTGATGTGGATTTGAACATTTCAACCACCAGAACCACAGCTGGAACCATTGTGCAACATCCAGTTTTACAGTGACTTTCATTGTGAACAGTGAGTTTGAAAAGATGTCTTCTTCAGCGTTTTGTTGTACTTAGCTCCACCCTCTCGTGTCACTCAAGGCTTCAGAACACTTGGTCTACGAGCCGCGACTGTGTCCACTTCTCATATGCAGTCTGTGGTTTTAATCACAGGGTCCGTTTGCGTCATACAGGAGGATCATTCA
This sequence comes from Ophiodon elongatus, assembly GCA_016806645.1. NCBI lineage: Eukaryota > Metazoa > Chordata > Actinopteri > Perciformes > Hexagrammidae > Ophiodon > Ophiodon elongatus. The sequence goes on along the minus strand of JACSYO010000850.1, from coordinate 386,543 downwards.
GCTCCCGGTAAGAACCTCCTGAATGTCTGGATCTTGTTGTTAGAGAAACGAGCTGAGCAAACTCTGCTGTGCGTTTAACATATGACACATGTTTTCATTTCATTTTCTTTTGAATAATCACTTTAATTCATTAACTGATTTATTGCCATCAGCAGGTTCATTTTGGCAAGCGTGTTGTGGACAGTGAAGGTAGACTAACACACAGACAGCCTGGTTTGATAGAACCTTTACTAATCAAACCTTATATATCCGATATAAGCAAGTCAGGCTCTCCATCAAACAAGCTGCACGTGGACTTCTGTCATTTCTGCATCTTTTGTTCTCAGCTTCGAAATGGATGCTTGATGCTTATCTCATCTGGGTGTTTGACTATGTGGGCTTCTAACACAATAGCATAACATTTGGCGAGGAAATTTATACGGTCTGACATTCTGTAACGACATATAATGTGTATATTTGTGTAGATGGGTTTGTTCAGGTCTCTGGGAAAAAATATTTGGTCTAATTATTATTGCACAAAAGTGTAGTTTTCAGACACAGAAGTCTAAATGCCATTCAAAAGCACCACTTTTACTATCTTTCGGGACAAGATAACTTGTTTTTTTACTGTGTTTATATGTGGCCTGTGCAGAAGTACCCGATCAAATGTCTGGTGTAATGGTCCTACTCGACAAATCCAAGTCATTTTCATTCTGAATATATTCTTCTGCCTGGTTAATACTGTCTGCTAAATCCCCTTCCATCTGCTCATCCATCTGTTCTGATGTGATGTAATTACGAGAGATCCTCCACAAGCATATTTCCGGCTTTCAACTGTGATACATTATCTCCTTGCCAAGCCCTCTGATCATCCAATGTGGGACATTTAGGCCTCAGATGCAACACAGAACACTGAAGACGTAGCAGCACCTGAGCTGGTATGGTCTCCTTTTCCTTCTGCTGTTCTAAACACACTGTAAACCTTCTTTCACATCTGTCCTGCTGTGACCAAGGCTGTGTCAAAAAGTCACCAAACATCTCAACTGAGCTTGGTTAAAAAAAGAGTGTCTTCCTGCCTGTCTGCCTATCTGTCTGTCTGTCTGCGATGAGCAGAAGCAGTGTTTTCTCATTGTCTTCCTGTCTCCATCCAGCTTGCCATCATGAGTTTTCATCCTTCTGATCCTAAAGCAAGTGTTTTCTGTCAAGTTCAGACTGGCTTTTCTTCCTTTTTTATACAAAGAATATATACACGGATAAAAGTTTATTGTCCACTAAACTGCCTGCAATGGGAGTTTGTCCGCAGGAGACAGCAGAGTTTACATCTTGAGACATATAAAAGGGAGATTGATGGAGAATGAATGATGTAAAAACACTTCATTAAACCTACATAGATATATTGTCTGATGGACCTGCGGTGGTATTTTCTTAGTATCCAGTTGCTTGGAGGACCAGCTTGTCCTTGCATCTGACATTACTGTGGCATGGCGCTAGGTTAAATTACTGTCACACATCTGTGTATCATCTCTGCAGGTCCCCGAGCTCCTCGGCGTTCTAAGCATGTCATTTCCTGAAGGGACTGACATGCTCGCCTGCTTCCCATTCGATGACAGAATAGGAGTCCCGCCGTAGAAAACCTACAATGTAGGTTTTGATTCATAGATCAATTCCTATTACGGTTGTTTGTAATTTTGCCATTCATGCCAAGCAGAAGGTTTGCAGCTGAGATGACTTTGCTAGAGAATTGGGCATTGGAAGCCCAACCAGTCCCAGCTGACTAGTCGCAGTTCTTCAGTCCCTGCACGGTATCTTACCTGCCACAGCGATGCCGTCATCCCTTAACACAGCCGTGAATCAGTGCTGGGTAGACTCGGCGACACGTTCTCATTTCCCCACTCTTCACACAGTGGGACTTGGTCAGGGCCCTTGGAGTCACTTTCTAACGCCCTGGTTATCACAGCGCGTCAAACTATGATACTCCACTACGGTCGCAGTTGACACGCGGTTAACGTTGTGAGTTCAAACGACAACACTTGGCCTAGGTTTAGGAAAATGATCATGGTCGGGACTTAGATAAGTAGATAAAAATAAATAAAATAAAGTATAATGTAAACAATGTAACATACATGCCAAAAACACCTCACTCCAAAATAACTCAACCACACATTTGAACACTAACGCTGGTCTGCAGGTTGACGAGTGCAGAGATGATCAAATTTGTCTTTTAAACCATGTATATTAACTCAGGAAGAAAAAACCTTTTCTAGTCCGACTGTAGATAAACCATGTTCGCTTGTCCTTCTTTCAATATGCTTCACCATCTCCCACAGTACACTTGGCTATCTGCGTCTTTTCTCATAATCTCTTCGAGGGAGTTAGATTTTCTCAGCCGTTGCTCTCCATTGTTCCGCGATGAATGCAAATTCTGCAACTCCCGGGACGTGGAAATAGCCTCCCGAAAATTACTTTGCACACCTCACTGACTGTCAGACAGAGAGGAGGGAGGAGGGGAGAGGGAGATAATTGAAAGGGAGGCAGGGGTCAGTGGGAAAGGAGGGGAGATGAGAAAGGTTGGGGAAGTTAGGGGAAAAATGGAAGACATAGCAATTCAGGAACATGAAGAGGAAAAAGAAGACAATGGCTGAAGAAAAGGTAGCCTGCGTACTAATGCCATATGCTCTTTGGCTTTACCTGACCCTTCCTACAGGCCTTCTGACCTGAGAGCAGGACGTGTCAGCCTCCTCATTAGAATGGCTTTCGGGATGCTCTGAAGGTACAACCATGGGGTCAGCTTTTTGAAAAAGAGGGCAGGTCAGGAGGGCCAAATGTGTTTTGAGGGCTATTGACTCTGTTTGATTTCTGCGGTCTAAAACGTTGTAAAGGTGGCAAACAAGAAGAAAATAAAGTGCACCAAAACTTGTTTGGGATTTTGAAAGTATTCACACCATTGGAGGCAGGTTTTATCGAAAGCTATTGTCTGCAGTAAATCAAACTCTGATGTGAGTTTACCAGACCAGGAAACATCCCTCCAGTACCACTGTGAGTAATCTAGAGAAACTTCATTTAGCTTCTGTCTAGAAAATCTGCATATGGCAATTCAATCAGGACAGACTTTTATAGCGTTGAATAATAATTTATTACAATTGCATAATCTTGATCTTGATATCTGCTAAAGCAGAATCCCCCTGGAGTCCAGACACTGGTGGTGGTGGAGAAGAAGGAAGTTGCTGTAACCCGATGAAGATTGGAGGAGCCCGGGGTGGAGGAGGGTTGCATCGGTTTTGAGCTGAAATGACAACTGACAGCAGCAGAGAGGAGAACCTATTTAAAAGTTTGACAACAACGATGTGATTGGCTTAAGGAAACTGCGCAGAATCTGATTGGTTAATATAAAGTGCACGCCCTCCAATCAGCTGATGGAGTAATCGCAGGGAGACTTAGAGACTGAGATTATGAATGACAGTGTGGCATGTGTCTTCCTGACTGAACTTCTGCTTGAGCTACATTTCAATCAGGAGAGACTTTTATAGAGTTGAATAATAATTTATTACAATTGCATAATCTTGAATAGTGCAAAGTCTTTGGCGATTGGACTCCATCCTGAATTAGGATAAGCAAGGGGTAGTGATTCTGATATCTGCTAAAGCAGAATCCCCCAAAAAGAGATTATTTTATAGGAATAAAAATAAATCTATACCTTACCTACAGCCGCAGAGATTCCCTAAGCAAAATAGAAATGTAGTCAGGAGAGACCTTGTTAGGGTGAGCCTGCACAAGTTCATGTTAACCCAGAGTTAGGAGGGTCTAGTTAAACAAAGCCAAGATAGAGGAAGGTCACAATGGACCGCAGACCAGGATACAGGGTCTAGATCGACCGCAGAACCTAATAGTGCCGATCTACATATACAGCACTAAAGTATAGCAGGATCCGAACAGATCCCGAAATTGATAGCGGGGTCCGGATAGACCGCATGAAAGATAGGTTTGGGGTCAAGCTAGACCGTAGACAAGGACAGATTGGGGTCTCGTGTAGACCGCAGAAAAGGATAGTGTGGATCAGAACTACCACTGTAAAGTATAGGGGGATTTTAAGATCCTGGAATTGATAGCGAGGGGTTCCTTTTGAACCCAAGGAACGGATAGGTTGGGGTCCTGGGTAGACCGCAGACAAGAATAGGTTGGGGTCCTGTGTTGACCGCAGAACAGAATAGTTGAGTTCCTTTAGTATTTCTCATGCTATCTACTTTCTCTTTCTTTATGATGCTTAGACCGCAGAACAGGATAGACAGGGTCCCTTTCAGACCGCAGGACAGGCAGAGTCGGGGTCGCACCGACCACAGCATAACTCTAGACCGGGTTAGACACCGGGAAACGAGAAATTGTCATCTTTGACGGGTCGCCTTCAGACCGAGAAACAGAAACATTCATGTCATCTTTGCCCGGGTCGCTTTCAGACCGAGATGCAGAACCATTCACGTCATCTTTGACTGGTCGCCTTCAGACCGAGAAACAGAAACATTTGTATTCTTGGCCTGGTCCTTTTTGGACTGCAGAAATGTGGAACGGCATGGGTCACTTTAGACCGCGAAACTTGAGTTGCTGCGAAACTAGAGTTGGGCATAACGGCCGTCTTCAATGGAGTATAGGAAACTGGAAGATCACGTTAAGCCAGGCCACGTTAACCTAGGAAACTGAGAAAGATTACGTTAAGCCAGGCAACGTAAACCCAGGAAATTAAGAAAAGATCACGTTTAAGCCAGGCAAACGTAAACCCAGAACTATTACGTTAAGCCAGGCAACGTCAACCAGAGAAGGAGAAACCTCATGTTAAGCCAGGCAACGTAAAACCAGAGAATGATAAACGAGCACGTTTAAGCAGGCAACGTTAAAGCAGGAAATGAGACAGATCACATCAAGGAAGATCCTGTTTGCAACAAGAATCGATCTGCAATCACGTGGAGCCAGGTTCTCGAGCAAATCAGGAACATTTGCCTGAATGACATAATGCTATCCATCATTTCCTATTGATACGTCCAATAAGCCAGACATAACTTGATATGGACACCACCACCAGTTATATGCATACCTTACCGTGATTTAAGGTTTCAAGGATTTTTGATTCACAAGTATGGTGTCGAGGTCAGGCCGGATGTAGGAGGTGAAGGCAGAGGATGACCACCGACACATTCTCTGTAGAGTTGTAGCTGAAATGCCTTGGTTGCAGCCGAAGTAGCAGCCCCTATTCTAAGAATGCCTTGACTAATGCCAAGTTGATAAATTGCTTGAATGAGGCTTTAACTCTAAATTGTAGGTAACCTGAATTAGCGAAAGGAAGAAAGAAAGCTAGGTATGGAGGGTATAACGACTAGGATGAAAGGCCAGATCGGAAAACAGACCTGATGTCTTTGGAAGAGGAGAGCCCTCAGTTGGCGATAATGACGCAGCTTAATTATCGCCACGGATGGAATCCAACTGGGAATTAGAGGGAGGCCAGTGGCTAGAAACCCACAGGCCTTAACGGAATCCCCCAAAACCCATGGATGGCCTACATCCGTGTAGATCTTTTACTGAATCAGAGAAATTCACAAGCTTGTCAAAGAAGGTTACACCCTGACAGTGCTCTTACAGAGAGACCAGACCCGCAGGTCAGCATGGCCCTGTTAACAAGAACGCCAATATTGTACATATTTGGACCAGGAAGATGCCATGTCCAGCGAGCAGGCGAAGAAAGTGCGTCTCTAAGGGTTGACGCATCTGGCGAAATTAAGATGGCCAGGAGGGAGAGTAAGCTTGTTTTAGTTCAATTGAATATTGTTGCGATATCTCAATCAAACTTCCTTATGGATAGTCAGTTTGACCACGTACCCGTTGATACAACTGCTAGATTTCGTCAACATATGGACCAACTCACGTTGGATATTTGAGAGATGTCTTCGACCAAACCGCGACCATTTGCGGGCTTATCCGCCTCAAGCGTCGGCACGATTACTTAATTTCGCCGCACGCACACCTCGCGCCGTCATCACTACGGCGAGGAGAAGCCAACTTTAACTGCTGCTTAGTTATGTTTATTCTCGGGCAATATAATTTGCACTCACGGATGCGCTGCAACTCCATGACTGGAAGGAACACTCGTACTGATTGAATCGAGTAATGCATCGGAACTCCAGACGTGTGTCTGGGCCCATGGTTCCTCCTCTCTTAGAGGAAAGCCGAGGAGCAGAACCAACTTTCAGCTTCAGCAGCAACGAGCCTGAACCATTATGAGGAGCCTGAACCGTCATGAGGAGCCTGAACCATCACGAGGAGCCTGAACCATCATGAGGAGCCTGAACCATTAACATTATGGCTAAACTGCTGCAGCCCTGTGGCGCCGCTGGTAACATGTAGTAGCAGATACCGCGTTTACCAGGGTTGAAGGCGAGCATCGATGGTGTAGATGGAGTCACCCAGTGACTGCAGGGTGGAGCTGACGGTGTAGTTTGCCTTAGAGGAACATGAGTTGCTGGTGGGGAAGAAGTACGGGACACGCCGTACTTCCTCTTCGGCCGCGGAGCTCTGGATGAGCCCGCCGTGCCGCGCTGGGTGAGTGCTGTTGAGACCTGACTCTTCCCAACGGATCGAAGTCAAATCCGACATGGTTTCAGCTACACGAGATGTTTAATAGGCTGAGGAACATGAACTTGCATCGGTTTTGAGCTGAAATGACAACTGACAGCAGCAGAGAGGAGAACCTATTTAAAAGTTTGACAACAACGATATGATTGGCTTAAGGAAACTGCGCAGAATCTGATTGGTTCATATAAAGTGCACGCCCTCCAATCAGCTGATGGAGTAATTGCAGGGAGACTTAGAGACTGAGATTATGAATGACAGTGTGGCATGTGTCTTCCTGACTGAACTTCTGCTTGAGCTACATTTGTGGTTTGGGATGTTACTGTAATTGTGGCAAAAAGAACAACATGGCTTTCACACCCAACAAATACCTCCGCTTGGTGATTGCCACTCAGCTTCTAATACTGACTCACCAAGACAGGTTGACCTAACTAACACCAATTACGTAACAAGCGTACTTATTTCACTTAACAAATGAACTTACTTGAAACCAAACCACGGCCTTTTCCTTACAGTGTACAAGTATTTTTGTTGCCTAAACCTAACCAAGTACTTTTGCTGCGTAGTTAAACCTAAAAACTAAGTAAACCTAGGGCATCATAGTTTGAGGCGTTAGGCCACTGACCAAATGGCAGTATGTGTTGAAATAAACTAAAAGGTAGAGTTATGGTAAGGTGACTAAAACACTTTTGACGAAAATATATATGGTCTAAATTAATTTTGGGTGGGAACAGGACAAAACTTCATGAGGGTTGGATGTGCTAACTTGGCTAACATGACCATCCACCCACTTGAAAGTTCACACCCTGCTTCCTGCATTGCAACTGAAGGGTTGACATTAGATTGAATTGTCCAATGTGAACCGAAGTCATAGGGATACTGGAGTCATAAGGATACTGGGAGCCATGCACATACTGGGAATGGTGAAACTAGAGGACCAATAGCTCTTTCCCACTGCCTGGACATGGAGCACATGTAAAAAACTGTAAGGCTTCGGTTGTGTCACAACCAATTTTGGTTGTGTGTCACTAGAAAGGCAGCACCAGGAAAAACAATGTCATTCCTATGTGATGTTTGGTATGTAGGTGCAGCCACAAAAATGTGGCGATAATTTTGAATTTCTTTCCTGTTTAGACTCGCTCACGACTGGAAACGTAACATGATTATGAAAACATGTTAGGAACTAGAAGGACACTCTGATAGGGCAGACCCCCAACAAGGCCGTTTCCACTGGTGAAAAATAATGCTCGTACCTGACCCGTGATTCACATCCGCTCCAACGTAACGAGTTCTTCCTTGGCCCATTTTACACTCGTCCACCAAGTTTCATGAAAATCGGGCCGTTAAACAGACAGATAAAGAAACCAAACCGGAAACATAACCTGCTTGGCGGCGGTAATAACTCCACGTTAAGTTAATGTTTGGGTCATTAAGTTCCTGTAGTGGAAGAGGACTGAGGAGCTTTCACTGTCGAGAGGCTAGAATAATATCAAATGAAGACATATATCTGGGATTGCATTACAGACAGAATCATTACTCAGCTTCCTATTTATGGGGCCTGTTAAAACATATCTTTTATACTTGTCACACAAGGCCCCAACAGCAACTTTTAATTCCCATCAGAGAAGAAATACGTAAGTATTTCTTCTCTGTATAAGTATAAGTCATAACAAGACATTTTCTTGTTATTTTTATCAATGATTAAAATGGAACCTCATTTATGTGAAACTTCTTTAGTCATATTGACATTATGATGCCATTTTCTTCCTTTGATGATGGTACTTAATTAACCTTATGTGTCACTGACGCATGGCTTACACATTGTGTCATATTGTTTTCATCTTTAAGCCCAATTTGTCATGTGTTTTCACGCGAATGTCCTCAAGGAGACGAAAGGAAACTTCATCAGTGAATAAATTTATGTAAAAAACACATCTGGTAATATTTCTATATGCACACATTCAAAATGGTCTAAATGGCAAAATAAGACCTGAATAGCAAATGTGAAATAAACATCCTTCTGTCCACCCAAAATACTTTTTTTATTATTTGCATTCTTGAGTTTATTCAATTATCCTTTGAGGAATTTTCAATAACAAATAATAAGATGACGTGCTCTCTGACTTTGGCTGAGTGAGAGTCAAAAGAACCTGAGGGCAGTAATTATCAACGATAGTGTCATTTTATTTTATTCATAATTTTCTCTTTTTAGTGCTGCTCTGGAAACTCTCATGGCAGTACACAGCCTTTGTTCTCTGTCATCTTTAATTCATTAGAGACGCAATTATTTATCCATTTTCCGACTGTGTGTCTGTTCGTCATACACAACTGTTAGCTGGTTTTATTTTCAGGAAGTTGTCTATTCACAGAGCCAATCTCCCGGGACCGTGACAATGGACCTGCTCGACTTGTCTCGAAACCTCTCAACTTCCAGTCTGTGTGGTTTTGGTTTTTGAGTGTGTTTTTGTTCTAGTTGACATCTTTGAAAAATGACAATTTCTAAAGGGACTACCAGGAATATTTTCAATCTTTTATACACTTTTTAAAGATGGACCGGCATGAGCTTATTTCATTGCAGGTATGAAATTAGCTCTCATGCAGTTTAATATTAAATATATCACTCTTTGCTGTCTTTAATTGAATGTGGAAGAAGTCTTAGCTTGAGCCGGAATGCTTGATCAGTCTCCTGAGGTGAGGCTGTCCCCCTTCATGTCCTAGGTTTGTTTTTAATCTCACACTGTGCCTTTTTTAGTTTTTTATTTGTATCACATCTATTTACAGAATACGCCTATGAAGAAACAACGGGAACATTGTGTAGGTCGCAAGAGGCTCACCGCTGTGGTCTGGTGACAATTTCAAACACGGCACAATTAGAACAGAACAAAACTCCATAACTACCACGCTCTGCATTTGTATTTCTTTGCATGGAAATAACAAAACTTTCAAGTTCAACTTGTACTTGAGTGCATAATGTATCCACCACGATGGGGAAGCAAAGAAACAAACTATTCAAATATTCTTAGATATGGAAACAGGTTTCTGGCTCTTGTTCAAACTGTATTGATTTGAATCTACAGCTCTTGTGGTGCTGTTGCATTGCATACAATCACAAGGTGCTTTGTTATTTTGTCCGCTGCCCGTACTTTTGATGTTACAGTATGGATATGTATCTATGTCAAATACCTGAAGGGCAGGGTCAACACTGTTGGTAACAAAATAAAAGATTTATATACATATGTATGTTTAGCCAAAGATGGCTCGTTAGGTCACCATGAAAGCAGTACAGAAGAGGGAATCTTATGCTGTGTCTTACACTCATTTGTTGTGTTAGCGGACTGTAGCTGTGTATACTATGTATGACTTAAATATTATTTTCCAACCTCATATGTTGTATCTAGAGAGCAATAACGTACTGGCAAACAGCAAGGGCACCTGTCCCTATTGAGAAGTGAGTAAGCCAAAGAACGCTGGCTTGGTAAATCGCAACTGGTCTCTGGGAATGTAACAGCTTCCTCCACTAATAGTTAAAGCATAAAGCAGCACAAAAATGCCTATTACCAACACTAACCACCATGTTATGAACAGACACATTACAGACTTAACACCATTAAAACAACAACATTTGCAGCGGAGAAGGAGCTGAGCAGACGGCTGGCTGTGCAGATCAAAATGAGAGCGCATGTGTAGTCATGAAAAAACAATTCTGACACCATCCGGTTTAAACACACGAGGGCCAGACGGGAATGACTGAAACGTCTTTTTATCGTGGCAACATAGCAACAGTATTTGCGGAGATTCAGTGATTCACGACTTAAAGAGCTAACACTAGAAGATAGTGGTTCGAATTTGTTAGTGATACTTTTAAACTTTTTGGTCACTTGGGAGTAGTGAGAAAAGAAAGTTGTAAACACAATGCTATCATCCCTTTTAAGTTGATATTGGTGAGCTCATTCATTTGCTGTTGTGTTTCTGTCAACCTGTTGAATGTAAGTCCAATATAAGTCTCTGTTAGCTCAGCTTTTGGTCTCCACCAACTCGCCTTGTCATTTGATACATTGTTATCGTAAAGATTGTGATCAGGGCCACTTTAAATACTTTAAAGTCAGTATCTCTCTGTACCATAGAGGACTGAGAAGCAGCTTCTTCGGTTTATGACACTATAATGTTAGCAAACATTAGCTTAACAGCTACAGAGGAGACTGAAAGCCAACAGAACCCCTTAATTTATCTGATGTCTTCAGCTTTACTTTTCAGATGTTACCCACCCAGCAGTATGTCATTATTACCATGAGTAAACATTCATGTGCAGTCCATTTGCTATAATTCCACCTATGAACGTAATAATCACAATAATACAAATGTAATTTTAATTTCAATTTCTGAATCAAGCATCGCTGTCCAATATGATGAAACTGATAAAGAAGTCAACTGTGACAAAAAAAACGAGTTTGTAACGTGCGTCATCGTGCAACTTGCTACAGAAGCACATTTGTGTTAACCAGGCAATTAAAATTCCATTTGAAAATGTAAGCATGCCAGTTCCGATGGGACTTGGAGGATGGAAAAGGGAGGGGGGCTCTGATTGCTTTTGACAGCTATCACAAGAAAAGATGTCCACGCACTGTATCGAACACCATTTCCCTGGTATGTGGTGGTCTCATCTGTGTCTGTGTGGTGCAATTTAAGAAATAAGGAAATTTAGTGAGCTAGGACGCAGTGGTAGTCATGCTACATGTCATCCGTTCTGCTATATTGCAACATTAGCGGCCATCGGCCCCTTTATATCCAGATGAGGTGGGGGGGTGCGCCTTTGTGTGTGTGTGGTGATGGCAATGGTGGGAGCTTTGCTAAGAATTGCAATTATCAGTGCATATGTCTCTGTACAGGCTGGTCTCATCCGGCATTCGCAGCCATACATACGAAAAATTATGTGCCGTAATTCGTTTCCTAAA
>JACSYO010000850.1:262500-370000 GCA_016806645.1 Ophiodon elongatus | reverse complement strand
CGAAGAAGGTCACATTTCCACACAGCTTTTGACATTTCCAATAACCTTTTACATCATCAGTTTCAGGGCTCTGTAAACACAATCTTCATAAGAGTGGAGATAGTATAAAAAACACCCAATAATGGTCAAGATATTTCACGTTGAACCAGAAATGTGAACCTACCAGTGGCTTGTCAGGCAATCACTAGTCAGTAAGGGATTCATCTTGGATTTATGAATATCTGCACCAAACGTTGCGCCAATCTATCTGGTAGGTGTTGAGATAGTTCACTGGATCATGGGAAAGTTTAACGCCATGTTTGAATTGGATGAAATGTCAGGGGATCAACAACGTCATTAGTACTCTTCCTCTGGGGACCATGCATATCTGTACGAACTTTATTGGCAATCTATACAATATTTTTGAAGTTTTTTGAGGCTGAACCAAAGTGGTGGGCCAACCAACCAGTATTGCCATCCCAACACCCTGCTTCCAGACTCACAAGAAGAACATGAATCATCTTCGGCCTTTTATATATTCAGTCCATATCTTGAGGTGTGAGTGTCAGGAAGTGTGAGGTAGAAACTCTAAACTCTTACCACAGCTGCTCTGCTAATGTACTATGACGTTTGAAGGCATCTTGAAAATAAGGTCAAGTAGCCTGGGCTGAAGCTCTCCCTAAATTATACAGAGATTTTCTGCTTGGCCACACTCATTCCAGCAAATTCGCTGAGACATCCAAGCTTTGGGATTAAACGTGTTCTAATTGACTTAATGCTAAGGCGCCAATTCACAAGTCAAACAGAAACAAGAATTACTTTGCTGCTTGAATTTGTAACATGAGGAAAGAGACATTTAGCTGACATATAATCAATTTATGGTGCTTCCAAAAGCTGGAGGATTTCATGTGCCAGTTATGCTGTTCAGGAAACAAAATCTTTTTTTTCTCACATTTGCATGAATTTAAGTAAAATTGCAGACTGTGACTTTAAAGGATTGACTCAGCTAAGCCCTTCAGTTGTTGACACTTGGGCCATAATTAACTCACACTGCCAGATAACTATGCTGTGTGTTCATGTGTGTCTATGCGCACTGTTGGCTTCACCACCATGACATTAAGCCCTTAGTCAAATGTGTCAAGTTAAATCTTATTTGGATGTCTCCTTTTCATAAAGTTTAATGCGCAGATAGAGCCTTATCTAAAAAAAAATAAATAAAATAAAAGCCCCATTAAATGGAAAATGCTTCCAAAGACAGAATCTCCTTATTTAGAGGAAATAAAGCCAGTTAAGTGTGATGATGCATCAACTCCACCGTCACTAAAAGGCGGCAGCACTTTAGGAGATAATTCACATCAGTACAGCATCACTAGTTTTCAGCAAACAGCAGGAGGGTGATGACTCACAAATTCATTTTGCTTCAGATTTTGAGGTCTGAAATTGAATTCAACTTTTTTTTTTTACGTTTTAAGAAAATGCCATCTGTGCAATGTGGAACATGCTGACATCATTTTGAATCAGCTATACTTGCGGGAGAATTTAAGGGCAGTTTTGGCCCCACTGAGTATTAAATGGTTATGATTTCCTCGTGGTTGCAGAGGTTGATATGAGTCAAGGCCCTATGCTAGTAACGTCCCTCCTGCTGAACTGTCCTCAGGCTGGACTCCTTGCTTCCTATGAAGCAGCAACTACTGTGGCTACATGTTAATGCTAATGAAGCACCATTGTGAGGGTGCTGTGCTTTGAAAGAAACTCACCATGTTTTCCAGTCCAGGCAGTGTTATGTTACGTCCAAAGGAAGTGCCACTTTCATTTGAAAGTAATAAATTACTTAACAATCTTACTATCTGTGTAAAGTAATGGGATTGCACTACTTTTAAGGCAGGGCACGCCATAACTGGAGCTTCTTCTCCAAGGGAGCAGAGCTGTCAAACACAAAAAAGGTACCCTAATAGTCATTGTATGTGGAGTTGTGTACTCTGTGTCTTTTTCTTTTTGCACTTATGAGTTTAATGCTTGCACTGATGTTGAGTGTGGTGAACAGCCACAGCCATTCCATCTGCACTGAGGCTTATTCCACCAACATTGTCGTGTGGTAATAACATGAAGTTGAACTTGTACTTTTGCGCTACTTTCCACAACAAAACTACAGAGGTACTATGATTCAATATGAAATGGAAGAGGGTAATGTTCCATAATAGATGATCAAAGCAAAGATGCTCAGGTGTTTAGCAGTTCATGATAAATAATACAACATATTAGCTGTTTCAAATTAGCAATATATAACTACAATATCTTTAGGGGACAGAGTTGACGGGTGACACTGAAGATTCTTCATCCATATCTAACTCCAGTGATGCTGGACTTCATGTGGCCCTCTTGCCTCAGTGGAATAAGGAAGGATAATTCCTGAGTAAGAACAACTAAACTGCTTCTTTATTATTAGATTGCCTCTGCTGAGGAATGCATTCTTGGTGCCTTGAAAAGGGTGGACACCTCATTTAGTCCTCAAAGTCATAAATGTTCGGTGTAATTACTGTAAACAAATGAGGAGGCTTGGTGGGGATGAATGGTAGCATCTATCTCACAGCATTGGGATTGTAAAGCTAAGAACACATTTATCATGAGCCCCCTTGAACTCTGTTGCACCTCCCTTTTCACTAAATAAGACAGTAATGTTGAGGGTTTTTTTCTTCAGTTTTTCTGTTGAAACTTCACCAATTTCATCATCTATCATTGGCAAAAAGACAGCACCCTCTGGCTGTCTGAACTGAGAAAACTGCGCCCTCTACCTGTTTGGTGCCGTAAAGAAATTTGAATCACATGCAGAGTGCTGAGAAATAAATTGTGTGAGAGCAACAGAGGCTGTCAGTCTCCTTGACAGAGGACCTCTTTTATTACAGCAATTAAACCATCTAAAAATACATGTGGAAATAATGTATTAGTGTCACATGACTACTGAGAAGAACAGACAGCCCAGCACCTCGAAATAGGATGTGTGTGACAGACTGAGGGAGACAGTACAGAAGATCAAAGGATGTGAGCGTGCACACTGTGTAATGCTCCTCTGACACCTTTATTAGATCATAAAAACACCATTTTGATCCACAGAGAGATCTTCGTCAGGTCAAACCGGACGGAGATCCTTCTGTGAATCAAAACATTGGTTTATAGTCTAATAAAGGAATCAGTGGGGAGTCGTACAAAGCTTTGATCTTGTCTTAAACAACTGCCGTAAAATATATCAACCGAAATGCATTATTACTTTCCCCGAACAAAAGAAAATGATAAGGCTTAAAGTGGCAACTTTGCCCTTTTTTTTAAAAGACAAATCTTAAAAGGAGTCTTCTAGCTGAACGATGATTTAGGCAGAATTGAATTATATGTGCTGTATCAGTGGGTTCAGACGTGTCAAGAGCATTAAAGAAAGTTTAATAAGAAGAGGTCAATGGACCCTTTGCTAAGCCCTGCTCTCCTTTGCCACCCTGTCAAGCCGTCAGAGCTACCATGGAGCCCACACTGTCACTAACTGCACTCCCTGAAGAAATATCTCATTTAAAAAAAATTTAAAACAATTTCAGTGATACGCAGAGAGAACGGTCTCAATGGTCCCATCCAAAGGATGTCATACTGATTCAGCAGTGAAAACAAGTTGAAAAGATAAACAGTGTAAAAGTGAACCACCACATCACATGTCAATCGAGACAGAAGACAATGAAATAAAGGAACAACACTGTTCCTGCAATGCCAGTTGGGTCTTTATTCAAAGCAGCATGTGTATAAATTCAGCATACCTTCAGTAGCTAGCGTAGCATAGAAGTGTCAAGGCTAGTTAATGATGTGCTAATGTACTCTGCTAATGCTAGCTCCACAGGATTTTACATAGAAATGTAATGCTTTAGAAATAATAATAATTATAATTCCTTCCAACCTCCCGGGTAATGGGGATCCTATCACACATTACCCTTTCCTGACCTGCTGCCGGTTTGTGATGGCGGGTGGTCTTCATAAGACCTGTGTCAGTTGAGATGGTTGTCAGACCCCGGTCTGAGATGTCCAATGCTACCGTATGTTTGGCCGGTCTGCATTCCAGGGGTGGGACTTGGGACCAAGGGCCAATTGAAAGTAAATGAGGAATAACGTTTATTTAGTTTAGCAACAGAGAAGGTTCTTTTAATGTGATGCATTTTCCAAAGTCTGGAGGAGCATTCATTCTTACTAAGGCATGAGTGATTCAATAAAAAGGGGATACATGACTCAGCAAACACAATCAGGTGTAAGCAACCAAATTAAATAAACACTATGATTACAACGACAGGAAATGTGAAGAGATGAAGGTCAAGGGGCTGGAGCCATCATAGGACCACCAACTAGATGCAGCACTTATCAGGTGGGCCTCAGGGAGTAATCGGCATTGGAATGGGAATTAAACATTTGTGCTGGAGATGAATAGTTGTTGCAAAGAGGAGGCTGAAGTAGCAGCATCTATCCTAAGTGAGTGGCCTGAGGGCAGAGCACTTCCCCCACTGGTTATGAATAAACCAGAATTTAGACATTGGGATGATTACCGGGTGTTGGAAAGATAGGAGATAGAGGGAACATCAACATTGAACTTTGTGGACAGAAATTAGAGTCACTGCAAGCAATGAGCATGAAGCATTTCATGCTTACGAAAGTAAACAGAAAATTGTTTAGAAATGAATCTGATAAGGTAGAAGTCACACCATCGAATCCGATGTCAAGAAGAGTGTTTATGAATATAAAAACTATTGGCATCATGTGAAGAATGGAAAGGGTAATAGGGCGTATGCTGTCAGAGACTGGAGGGGAGACTTTAGTCTTTTGGTGACAGTTTTATTGAATCATTTAAAAACAGACAAGGATCAAAGCATCTAACGTTAGATTGAATCTTGGCGCACAGATCACTCAAGTTCCTGGAAAACGCAGGAAAAATACCAAAATAACTTTTCGTAAGATATCATATGAACCGCTGTTTGATGACACGTTGGATGAATAGCCTAATATCAAAGTATTGAAGACCACATTTCCTTTGAGCTTTGATTTTTTTTTTTTTGCTTTGATTTTTAATGAGATGACATGGATTCAAATGTAGCAGATTTGTCAGCTAAACATTAATTCTGTGAACTCTACTTCAGTACAGTATAACAAAAGTAGGTTTCAAGATTAGTGATGCTGTTCATGCCAAATTCCTACCCTACCTCTGTGTCTTATGTAACAATATTTGCCTCTTTTTAGGTGGCAGGTGCAAAAATGAGTCACCCTCAACATTTGTTAGGTTATGGTTTCAGAATGATGAAGACTGTTAGAGAACAATTAGATACGTGATGGGTGGAGACTCTACAGGATGATTTTTTTCCCCTCGACAACTATCATGTTTTTCACAAATGATTTATAGATTTGTGGGCATTCTATTATCAAATGGCTTTTGCCCAAATTTTGCATATTGCTGCCCCAAATGGAGAGAAAAAAAATCTCCCTGGAAGAGCTTGAGCCTAGAACCCCCTTGTGAACATTCGGGGCTCCCCCGCCCACACAAAAAAAATCGTCTGCGTAGAACTGAATAAATAAAATATGAAGAATATCAACAAGGGCGTGCGCTAAGGAGGCAAGCTCAAGTAAACTGGAGATGCAAGAGCGGACTTTGAGAACTACGCCACCGGCTCTACCAGACACGGTGTTGGGGGTAGATTGAAAGCAGAAAGATTCCCAATAGAGAAGAGCGTCCTCATTTAACTTTTGCCAGAGCTTCATAAGCTTAAAAAAAGCTCTAATGACCTGGCTGAATCCTCCTCCTGCTGCAGTCGGGAAGGAAAGAAAAACTTTTTGGTGTTTCTTGTGATGTCAGGCTTTCAGGCAAGTCGTACATGGGGGTGACTGTGCCTTCATTAGTCCGGTTGCATAAGGGTGAGTCACACTTCCACAGTCCTCTGCTGATGCAGAATCTCCATGAATATGAAACGTATTTCACCCATTAAATTGGCCTCGCTGAGTGTTTATATTTTCTGTAAATTGCTATCTTTGCTATTTTGAGATTTCACTTGATTACTTATGCAGTGTGCCGGCTGAATTGTCCTCACCCAGTGTGTGTTGAGTGTATAACCTCTTATCAGCAGGCGAAGCACTTGTGTTTGTGGGGGCATATGCGTGTGTGTGTGTGTGTGTGGGACTATGTGTTTGTGAGTGGGGTGTGAAATATTGCATGAATATGAAAATTGCTCCCATAAATAGGCTTTACTTAAAGTTCTGTGAAACTTTAATTTCGACCTCCTCCCGTGGCACATGAATCTCATCTCGACGTCCCCCCAGAGGAATCTCTCCGTGACGCTCGCTCGCTGTCGCTCCCTCTATTTTTGTTTTTCCGCGTCTCTTGTTCCTCTCCTCTGTTCAGTCTGTGCCTCGACCTTTTCCCTCCTCTTTTTTTTTTTAAGTCGTTCCGTCTGTCTCTCGTGTCTCCGAACTCTCCAGCTTTCTTTTTTTTTTCGCCGGCATAAATAAGCCAGTCGGAGATCAAACAAACACGCACGGTGGTCTGGTAAAGAGCGTGTGCTTTTGTTTGTTTGTGTGTGCGCTTTTGTGTGTGTGTGTGTGTGTGCATACTTTTGAGGATCAAAGTCAGTGTGTGAGATGTGAGTGGTCTATCAAGATCAATATCTGTGATCGAATTAGCTCGCTTTGAATGGAGCCAATACAGAAGTTGATGAGAGAGAGAGAGACGAAATGGAGCGATGGATGATGGTGAAGACAGAGAGAAGGTAGAGAAATGGCAGGATAAGGGTTCTCGTAGCTTCACATAATCAGATTCACAGACCTAATATCTGACGACTATAGTTCAAAGATGAAAGCAGATGTTTTTTTGCGGATAATGAATGGAAGGCAAAAGAATAATGAGACAGAGAAGGAGAGAGAGAGAGAGGTGGTCACAATGATGGAGGTGTAGAATATTATAGCACCCAGCCAATGCAAATCTTTGACTTTAATCTCAGAGAATTTTGGATTTTCTTACCACAAATGTATGACTTGATCATCTCAGAGAATATAAAACTTTTTTCTTGTAAATTCATCCAGGCCAGCCAGCTGGCGAAGCGCCGGGAACAGCCCAACCGAATCCCACCTTTTTTACCCGCCAACCCACGTGCCTCCTCGAGAGACCGGACCCATCGTCGGGGAAATCTCTGTATGTACTGTGGTCAGGCCGGCTTCCACGCCAAGCTACTGCTACCCGGGGGCCCCCAGACTATTTCCACCTTCCTGGATTCCGTCATCTTCTGGGGACGGTGACACATCGAACCGTCCCTGTCCACATGCTCCTGTCTGGCAACCACCACAAGACCATCAGCTTCCATATTCTGCAAACCCCTCGGAGTCCCCTCATTCTGGGATACCCCTGGCTGCGTCGACACAACCCTCACATCGACTGGACCACGGGGGCTTTTCGGGGTTGGAGCTCTTCCTGTCACTTGGTCTGCTGAAGCAAGCCACCGCACCACAGGGTTCCTCCCTCACCCACTCCACACCTGAACTTACGGGGGTTTCGGTGGAATACTTGGACTTCAAGGAGGTATTCAACAAGTCCAAGGCCATGTCTCTGCCTCCCCATCTGCCGACTCCCTGGCTGCTGGTCTCATCCGGCCCTTGTCGTCTCCTGCAGGGGCTGGATTCTTCTTCGTAGAGAAGAAGGACAAGAACCTCAGACCTTGCATCGACTACCGGGGCTTGAATAAGATCCGGTACCCCTTGCCACTCATCACGACAGCCTTCGAGTTACTCCAAGGAGCCACCGTCTTCTCTAAGATCAACCTCTGCAACGCCTATCACCTGGTCCGGATCAGAGAGGGGGATGAGTGGAAAACGGCCTTCAACACACCTAAGGGGCATTACTAGTACCTTGTGATGTCCTTCAGCCTAACTAACGCCCCCGCCATCTTCCAGGCCCTGGTGAATGACATGCTCTGGGACATGTTGGATCAGCACGTATTCGTCTACCTCGATGATATCCTGATATTCTCCAAGAACCAGGAGGAGCATGTCCAATCTGTTCTTCAACGTCTTCTGGAGAACTCTGTTTGTGAAGGCGGAGAAGTGCGACTTTCACGTTCCCAGTCTCATTCCTGGGATACATCGTTTCCCATGGCAGCATTAAGATGGACCCCACGAAGGTTGCTGCCGTCACTACCTGGTCTTTTCCAAACTCACGCAAGCAGCTCCAATGTTTCTTGGGGTTCGCCAACTTCTATAGGAGGTTCATCAGGAATTACAGGTTGGTCAGGTCCCCACTCATTGCCCTCCTACCTCCTCCAAGATTCCTTTCCGTTGGACTTCTGCAGCCGAAGATGCCTTTCGGAACCGTAAATCCCATCCTCCAAGTCCCGGACTCTGACAAACAATTTATGGTGGAGGTGGATGCCTCCGACATGGGGGTTGGGGGCGTCCTGTCCCAATGTTCTGTTGCTGACCAGAAGCTCCATCCTTGCGCCTTTTTCTCTCATCGGATTTCCCTCGCTGAGAGAAATTCTGACATTGGCAACCGGGAACTACTCGCAATGAAGCTGGCCCTGGAGGAGTGGCGTCACTGGCTGGAGGGGACCAAACTCCCATTCCTGCTTTGGACTGACCACAAGAACCTGGAGTACATCCGCACAGCCAAGAGACTCCACTCCCGACAGGCCAGGTGGTCTCTATTCTTCACAAGGTTCCACTTCACTCTCTCCTATCGCCCCGGGTCCCGCAATGTCAAGCCTAATGCCCTTTCCCGGTCAGTTCCTGGGGAGGAACACCACCCGTTACAGAATGGGAAGAATCAGGGATATAAAAAAAAAAAGAAAAGCAGCCAAGATGTTTGTGGAAATGTTCGCTGATAATAATTATTGTATATGCATGCCCTTACAACAATAATACAATTTGAATGAATTAAAACAAAACAATGGTACAAAAGTGATTCTGCCATATAATGAGGACTAAATTAGCAGATGCGTGACCTCTAACCCCGGGCAGGATTTGTAAAGTTTAAAGATGGCC
Organism: Ophiodon elongatus; assembly: GCA_016806645.1. Taxonomy (NCBI): domain Eukaryota; kingdom Metazoa; phylum Chordata; class Actinopteri; order Perciformes; family Hexagrammidae; genus Ophiodon; species Ophiodon elongatus. The sequence goes on along the minus strand of JACSYO010000850.1, from coordinate 360,985 downwards.
TGCTTCACAATCTGACCATATGCGGAGTATTTTGCAAAGAAATGGCTGCACTGGTGAGTAGAAACTGTGCTAAAGCAGGCATGAAAACCGAATGATCCCGTGGGTACATTGTGTGAGTCCACAGAAGCTCTCCCCTCACACACAACAGGAGCACGATGGCAAAAACAAAACGACGACCTGTGAGACGGAAGGGAAAAAATATTGCGAGGAGCTGGCAGGTAGCTGGAGACACGTTGTCTTTGACTACAACCGACCTCAGCGGCATTCGTTACATTGGAGTTGACCAGTCGAAGTGGGTGGGGGGTGGAGGGGGGGTTAGGGTTAGGGTTAGCAAATAGCAAATAGCGCAGAAGAAATTTGGGGGTTAGCGACATCCCTCTCTGCCGTGTGTGTGTGTGTGTGTGTGTGTGTGTGTGTGTGTGTGTGTGTGTGTGTATGTGTGTGTTTTCATATATCACAATGTTCTCATTTGTCTCTCCTTCACTCTCGTTCTCTTTATCGCCCTTTTGTTCTCGTTCACCTGCTGTCGACTTGATGGGAGAAAACCTGAGGGCGGTTTTCTCTGCATCTTTCTCCCTCCCGTTGTTCTCTCAGACCATTACTTCTCTTTGCTCTCCCCCCCTCCCAAACAAAAAGAAAAAACACACTCCTTCTTTCCTCCCGTCTACCTGTCTGAAATGGCTTGTTATTGCCCGACAATATTGAACCATAAATATAGCCTTTTTCTTAAAAAATCTCATATCATGAGCTGACAAATTTTTCGTCTCTCTCTCTCTCTATTGCGCACACACACTCACACACAACCTGGACTCGGGCCGCACACGCAACGTAATTGGATAATAATCGAGATCACGATATTGGCGTCCCGAAAATTTGAGTGAACATTGATCGCCCCGCGACGCTGACGTTTAAACTGCGTGCTCCGCTCATTAGGAAGTCTGCAGCGTGTCGCCCTACACTGTAACGGCCGGCCACCAGTTGGAGATCGAGATGTTTTGGCTTCCCTTTTGCATTTCCTCCACCAGTTCGCAGCCCGCCCGACCCGTCTTGACACAAGGAGCCCGCCTTGATAACGGCGCTTTGTCGGTGTGACTTTTTTTTCATCACTGTTCACATCTATGCGATTTAGTAGAGCACACACACAAAATCGTTTGTCTAGCTTCTGAATTTGCTGTCAAAGTGCACCAGATTGATGCATTTAACCTTCAAGTGTAACACAAAATTTAGGGTGAACTTTTCTGGCTTTTTTTATATTTCACAATATAATTTTTGTTTTGCTATGACAGTCATGTCCAATCTTGTGCAGCCCTAGTTTAATTTATAAGCAGTAATGCGGCGCAACATGGACGTGAGCGCAGTGCTCTGTTTATTGAGATGTGAAACGGTAATACAAATATTTTTGCTAAAATAAATGATTAATTGTGATGAATAATCGTGATGATCATTTTGGCCAGCGACCCTACCCTTGGACAGAGGCTGTGAGTGTGCATTTGAATATCATTCACTGAGATTTACCCAAAATATACCAGAGGTGAAATAAAACGAGAAGCAGAGAGGCAGTTCAACTAGCTGTTCCTATGAATTTTAACACAAGTGTTGGCGATAGTGACAGTGACAGTGAGGGAGTAGAGAAACAGTAGTATTAGTTCAAGAGTTAGTGGAAGCAACTGGAGCGAAAGTTGCTCACTGTCAGTAAACAAGCTAGTTAGCTCGGCTGTTAATTGGACAATGACTTCATATAGTTTGATGTTCTTGCTCTGGAGCTGCAACAATTAGTTGAATAATGGATTTCAGTCATTTTTCAAGTAAAAATGCATAACATTCCCTGGTACCAGCTGCTCACATGTGAGAATCTGTTGCTTTCCCTTATGTTAATATCACCCTTAACCAAAATATCAATGAATAAATGAAACTGCAGTGGATTGCTTAGATTTACTTTGCCTCCACCAGTGAATCAACTAATTGCAGCTGTTCCACTGGAATGTTCATTTTAATAACGGCGTGATTGGGCCATTACCAGTCCTTGTACTAAGTCCCACCTGGGCTACAATGCCCGTGTTGCTCATAGAAGACTACTACGTGTCAGAGACTCGAGCAGTGCTTTTTGTAACAAACCTGGTCACCAGGTGAATGTCTACTTTTGTTTTGATATGAAGCCAAGTTCTTATACTTCTGGAAAGTCAGAAACACAAGTAATTATTTGGTGTTGTTGCACCTGCATTGAATACAGCAAGAGCAGCGTCAATAATACTGCAACTGCAATCCTCTTCTTCGAGTTGCTTCTGTTGAGTCAGAGATACTGGTATGTTTTTAACAAGCCCTGGTCCTAGGGTGAGTCACTGCATTATAAATTTTAAGCCGGGGTCCTTCACTGAAAAGGTCTAAGCACTTACGCCCTAAACAATTTATATGACCGGGGCTGTTCCTGAAGGGAGGAATACAGTCCCTGTGTGGTGGAGATGTGAGGAAAGGTAGAAATATGGCTGCCACTGTCCCTGCTCCATTAGCGGTGCCCTTCAGCTATAGCTTCAATACTAAGAACAGCTATGAATCAATAGCACACACACACTCACTTTGGCTCTGAAACGCATGCACAGAAACATCAGAGGTCAGGACTGGGTCAGTCAGATGGATGTGGTATTAGCATTAAGATATTCAGTCTTTAGAGTTGATCAAGTCAACTTTATTTATTACGTTCGATCTCCAAGTATCCACTCAACCATCACATGGTTTGAATTGTGTCTGAATATTACCGGAAACAAAAAGAGCAAGTTGATGGTGTGTTATAGGATACATTCTATATAAAGAATAATAAAAAAATGGGATGCCAATGTCAATGTAGCTGGATGAGAAAAAAAGGTCAGCAGGCTCATGGAAACGTATTTACAACGACGTTGCATTAAATGTGAGCCGCTCTGTTACACGACTTTGACATCTCTGCTGACCGGAAGCCAGTCAACGGTGAGTAAGTGTTTTGCATGAATAAAGTCAAACGTTCTATCTGGCAAATCCGTCTTCATGTGCTAACCACAAAAAGAAAAGCATTTTCTTTCTTCTTTTTTAATCACTTTGTAGTTCATCAAATTGTTGGACTTCCCTAAGAGAAACAGGAGCATGTCTTACTTGTCTTACTTGTGTCTCAGTTATTCAGTCATACATACAGTACTGTCCAAGCAACCCAACGACCAAACAGTGTCTGTATGTGCAAAATACTGGTTAGTATTGGATAGTGTTATCAACTGGTAATGCTAATAATGGCTAACCCCATTATGTTTTCTGACTTGTCCTAGAATGGAGTCCACTCGGGTGTGACCTCATTTCGAACTCCTAATTTAGATATCCGAGGTGAACGGAACGCATCATTAGTCTCTTGATAAATCATCTGTGTGTTTTGGGCATAACATGAATTAAGTGTCTTCTCGCATTCCTTTTTAAAAACCAAATGCGCCACAACAAATGTTATTGTGTAGGGGCTCCTGTGACGTCGTATGCGAGCGCGGAGGAGAGGAATAAATCAAGTTTGCCTGGCTGATGATATCTTGGTCCAATAATTTTCTGCTTTTTTGCCTTGATTTACATTTTTACATGGTCCCTTTTAAAAATATATTTTATACTCCCCACAATATTGGAAACAATGACAAACTGACAATAAATTTGACTCCAGCTTAAGTCTGACCACTCCTGCCCCACACCTCCATAGTGGCTCCAGGGTAAAACCCCCGATATGGGCCCTGGAGCGGCCAGAGCTGATGAGTTCTCAAGGAGGCTTCAGTTATTTTTCCTCTGCATGGCTGAGAAATATTGTCATGAAAGAAAGTCTATCTTCTGTTTTTCTTTCTTTTGTTCTTTCTTCTGTCTCCCTCTTTGACAACTTTAATCATAGTTGGCCGTGCTCCTCACTAAATGAGAAAGACGTAGTTCAGGGATACCAACCTTCATCACAGTTAGATGGGCTTTTTATTCAAATGAAGTGATATTTAACTATGCAAGTGGCTATTTTGAGGTGGAATAACCCTTGTGATGTCTTAAGATGTGCCATTTTCACAGTCTTGTACATTCAGGGGAGCATATAAGGAAGCTTCAAAAAGCCTCACTCCCTGTCTGTCTATCAACCTTTCTCTCTCCATCTCTGTTGATCCCTTACATGTAGATCTTCTCACATCATCATTCGGTCCTCAAACAGATTGACTCTTCTCATCTCCCCTCCTCTCTTCTCCCGTGTCTCTTTCTCTCTGAGATTCTTTCATCCTAGAATAAGTACCTTCATAGAGACCGCAGTTATATTCAAACTCATCCGTGCTTGTCCTCCCCAGTACTCCTCTGTCTCCTCCTAAGTGTGATCCTTCCTCAACTCCGTTCAAAGAGGCACATTGTTCAGTCCCTTATTGGTTTTATTTCAATCACCCATCGGATTGGTTCTTTTTAATTACCTGGGCAATAACATATCCATGTCACAATGTGTGCTTGGAGGCATAAGGGGCAAGTTCTTGGCAACACTCCCTCAAATAGTGTGGAATGTAAATTACCGCTGACCTTCTTTACAAATTATGTTGTGGTATTTCAAATTATTTGAATGTTCTGTATTTCCACCATTTTCTGGATTAGACTTTGGTTTCCTTTCATTTTCATGTGGTGTGAAAATCAATTAGCGGTGACTTTTTGTCATTCAAGGTTGTATTTTTTTGGGGATAACCATTCTTTACCAGTATTTTTTTCTTTTTCTTTCGGTATTTTATGCTTTTATTTGAGTTTTACTGGTAATGGTGGTGGAGATGATGCTATGTACACTTTTAAAATCCCTGTGCATTCAAATTTTACGTTAATGGAACTTTGGAAAAGAAAAACACGAGACGTGATTTCCCCTGTGGCGGGTCATCCCAGTCACCAGACAAAATGTTTCTGCAAACCTCAGGGTTCATTGAGTGTTAAGGTTTCTGAACCAAACGAAGTCTTTCATGAATATATTTCATATCATCCTCGTATCATGCTAAACGTTTAACGTTGTGAAACGGTTGGTTAGGTTTAGGCAGAAAAACTACAATGGTAAGTTTGGAAAAAGGATCATGGTAAAAGATGAAGTGACAACTTAGCGCGACAACGTATATAATGTGAATAAATAACAACCACCCTTAGGGGACTTTCCTATGTAACGCTGCATTACAAGCATATTAACGTTACTTAATAGTCAACCTTTACTATTGGTGTCACATGAACAGCACACACCTAGGTGAAAGTTTGACCCATCCACCACTTATAACATTATTATACCAGAAATGTAAAATGTCAACATTTTGGCAGCCCTGGCGTCTAAACTCTTCTTGAGTCAAGAATTGGTTTTTAAAAGTTTGTTATAAAAAATGGAACCCAATGGCTGCCTGGAGGGAAGGGAAAACAGAAACTCTAAAGGACATGCTGGACAATGGTCAAGTTAGTGTGAATGATTTGTAGTCAAAGTGTGTGGACAAAATTACTTTAACTTGCTAACTAATTACTTTACTTTCTATAAACTGTTACTCTTTTAATGGTGACCTCATCCTGCACTAGTAGCTGGAAACATAAAATATATATTTTTTTTAACATAATCATGTCCTTCTGCCACCTCTCTCAAATCAAGTCTTTTTTTTAGCTGATGTTCCGTTGGTTTGAACTCAAGAATGATCCCTCACTTTATGTGCTTCCACAAAATTCGCCCCAATAATCCCCATTTTAGTCACAACTGAAATTCAAAATAATTTTTGCTGAGCAATCAGTCATTTTGGTGTATATTTTGACTTGTGTGCTTCGTTGATCAAAATTGTAATTAGCAAAAACAACAGCCTTTGGCTGAAATATGTATCCTTTTGGAAAAAGTAATTACCTGCATAATATGAGCCAGTATCTAATAACCTCTTTGTTTTCATGCAAGATATAATGCTACCCTCTCGGGTAACATGGTCTTGGTTTACACATGTACACATCATAAATTGTTTAGTGTATGCTGATACTCCTGAACAAATTCACGTCATACCACCTCAATTAAACTGCTCGCTGCAACAGAGATCAGAGCACCTTTCCTGCTTCATTTCACCGCCGATGTTGAATTTAATTATTGTGTGCTTAATGTTGCTGCTGGAGTGATAGCTTCACGTTGCATTATAATTAGCTATTACTGATCAGTCAAAGAGTCAGTATCGGGGTCGTAGAGGTTAAGCCCAACATTTTGACTTGCATAAGACCTCAACTGTGCATTTGAACACAGCTGGCGATGATGCAGATTGTTAATTTTGCCAAACAAGAACCTTGTTAATGGAATGTCTTTCCAAGTATAGCGACACAAAGATGCTCCAGTTTATGTGTGTGCCTGTTCTGTATTGGGGACGGGGACGGGCTGGGAATGAACAGAAATGGCTGTGTAAAGATGTAAAATTGGGCTGTTCTCAGTGAATGCCATACAAGTGAAGCAGAATATAGAATGGTTCCCTTCAGTCAGCCACTTGCTGTTGGTCTCACCTTTTCAAAATAAGACCTTCAGACTTTTCACACTTTTCTTGGGGGGTGGAGCCTAAAAAACATATCTCGGCCCCTCTGACTTTGGCCCCGAGGAGGATACAGCATCTTTTCCATAATCCACATCCCGCTTGTCTTGAAGCTGTGGAAGGAAAATATTTCATGTGTATGCTTAATAAATGTATCACACTTAGGAAAGCTATGAAGCCGCATTAACACATATATCCGGGTTATTAAGAGCACAATATTCATAGTTATATGTATCTGTTAATCACTGACATAATATTATAAGTTACATTCATGTATATCTGTAAGCAGGCCCATAGAAATCGAGTGGGGGGGGGGGGGATAGACAGACTCAGGAGATAAGGTACAGAGAAGAGAAGCCAGTGAAGGCAGAAGACGACAAGGTCACGATGAGCTGACGCCTTAGGCTCAGCTGTTGTGGATATTATGGCGGGTAGCAGGGGAATATTATGGCACGGGAAAATAAACATGAGGCAGACAGTGAAATAATCAGTTTCGGTATTGAGACGACGTCAACTGGGTAAAATGGCGTGCGTGAGGTATGAGGTCACCTGTTACGAGGTCAAAATGGCCGCAGGGGGCGGGGCTAAGGGGTGGGACCGGGGGCTGAACCTGAATCAGAATGTGTCATTATAAAAACTATGTCAATCTGAATGTTCGTGGGTTGTACTTCCGGACAGCAACTCAAGTTATTTGTAATCTGTGCATTGCAAATAAATCTGCGTGAATTGAACTTTGATCCAATCTCTCTGGTATTGTGTGGGTGGTCAATTACTGAGGTCCCGTAAGTGAGTTCCTGTGGCGCCTCACTAGCAGTCAGATAGGAAATAGTTGTGAAGTTTATACAGAATTAGGTTTTAAGGAAGTTAATCATCATCGAGCAGAATACGCAATAAACGGAAGAAATTCAGCCACCACAAAGCCATAAAGGGGTGTTACTTCCTAAAGATTTTGACTTAACCTTCATTTCACATCCTCGCAGTGGCTTAGTGGTTAGCAGCGTCTCCTCACAATAAGAAGGTCCTGGGGGCTTGCATCATAGCACTGGTCCTTTTTCAGTGGAGTCGTGCACGGTCCCTAATGTGCTTTCCTAGCACAGTTAATGAGCAGATGAGCGATAACCTGAACAGCCCCCGGGTATCCATGTGTGGTTGGCGCACAATCTTCTTGAACTCCTCCGAATGTTCACCTGTGAATGGATGGTGGTTAACTGTGTGTTGCTGTAAAAGCTCAGCAATGTATGAATGTGTGAACATATGAATGCGTAACTTCAAGCTTCCTTGGCGTTACAGTTCTGCTGATTTTGCCGGACCTCCTCCAAGTCATTCAAGGCCTGGGTTGTTTTCACCAATCCATTAACAGCAGCACACACTTAAGATTGTGGCATTATCAAGTTATGAAAGGAGAAAGAAAACGGAACATTTGTGATTCAAAGTGATCATGATCATTATGAGCACTATGCAAGCTGTTTAAATAGGTTTCAGAAAGCAGTGACTAACAAGAGGTTTTGGAAAACCTGCTGTAGAACATACAGTAGAAGCCACTGACTGTAACACATATTTTAATGGATTTAGATTTGACATGGGCACAAAAATAGTACAAAAGAAAAGTAGATTTGCTCTGCCTACTATACTATACATCTCTTCCTTTGTTTACATGTAATAAGAAGATTTTGCATCATGGCTTTTTCCTGGACTGACGTTATCCACGTTATCAAACGTACTTCCGTTTGAGTGGAAATGTACATTGAAGTTACTGTGATCAGTTACCCTGATCTGGCTTTGCTGCCGCCTTCGGGCTCCGGCGGGAGGTGGAGAGCTCCCTCCTCTTTAAACTTAAACTTTATTACAATTGTCATTTACATACATATATACATACATACATGCCATTTGACCTCTGCGTTGTACCCGTTCTAAACATTTTTAGGAGCAGTGGGCTGTTATTAAGCGCCCAGGGAGCAACTTGGGGTTTAGTGTCGACATGCAAACTGTAGGAGGCCAGGGATCGAACCGGCTACCTTGTGGTTACCCCATGAGCCACAGACGCCCCTCCTCCTCCTCCTCCCGTCCAGGAGCAGAGCTTTGCCTCGCTGCTCTGCCGTCCCCCGCTAGGCATCATTTCAGGGGGTCGCCAAATGGTTGAGGAGAAAAATATAAAAGAACGTATAAGAAATAAAGTGACATATTATAGACTGGGCAATGTTTTTTATATCACATTGCTTTTACAAGTTTGCTGAGGACCAAGCAGTCTCACTGAGGCGACAACGCCCCCTCTGTGGCTAAATGTCTGAAGGCAAAGTAGCTCTTGTTTTTACGTTATCTTCTCTTCATGAATGACCTGAAAAATTGTTGATGCCTTATCATAAAAAGGAAAAACAATATTAAAGAAATTCACTGACAATTTCCCAAAACGTGCGCAGAATGTCCACCCACATTTCTCCTGTGTGTTCATGTATGACTGCTACTGCACACCTACACAGGCTGCAATTCTGTGTGTGTGTGTGTGTGTGTGTGTGTGTGTGTGTGTGTGTGTGTGTGTGTGTGTGTGTGTGTGTGTGTACATGTTCTATCAGGATGGGAACATTTGTGCAGATGGCGTGTTGGTGTTTGGATGGAATCTGCCATGCTACTCTGGATAATCATAACAAATCAGTGATAATCCATCAATCATCATTCATCGACATGTTTTCATGAGAAAAAGCTGGAGATGGAGAAAACGGGGGGAGGGATTGGAAGGAATGTGTGACCAGAAGGTGCTGTAGGGAGAAGCACATGCTGGCACGCAACTAAGTTTGATAGTAATTTTGGGGAAAAAAAATTGTCTGCACATCACAAAGTAAATAAACAGAATAGGTCAAATTAAATAAGGATTTAAATACAAAAAAATGCCACGTTTACACATTCGTCAGGATGAGTTCTTCTTCAGTTGTTCTACAGTCGGTCAGTTTTAGACAGATTGACGCCAGGTGTGTCTCCCTTTCCCTTTGGAGAAGGGAACACAAGCGGGGAGTCATCTTGTAACATACCTAACTTAAATGGATCATAACATATAGGGTGTGGCAAATATTCCGCAGACGCTGTGGTTCAAATTGAGAGCAAACTTTTCTACTGATGTCAGTTATTGAGCCACAATAAAGGCCAACATGTGTGCTGCATCAGACTAGGTAAGGCTTTTTTTTAGCCGATTGCCCAAAAAATCCTTTTTCCACGGACCAGTTAAGAGGAGTGAGGAGTCAGTAATTAATGTCGGCACAAAACAGTCAATAAAACAGGCTTTTAAAAAATTGTGAATCACTGCAACCACGAGAGCTCATTGAGCAAATAGTCGTGAATGAGCTCGAATATTAGGCTGATGGGTCCAGTATTCAAGATTGGCTGTGGACAGAAAGGCAGATGCACTCACGCACAGAAAACCGCCTGGCAGAGATGATAAAAAATAAATGCAGTTCACAAAATAAAATGGCCTCCGCTACTCTGTTTTTCTTTGGACAAGATGTTTGCACAAAGTATGATCAAAGTGGAGCGTAAACGTAGTGAAAGTACAACAGTATAGCCACAAGGTGGTAAAACAGTACGACAGCATTTACTCTACATGACACAATTTGAGCTCAACAGCAAAAGAGGCAAAAACAAAACGAAAAGTGGAGTAAAGTAAAGCTTATACATATTCATGGTAATGCTCACTTTGAGAACTCTCCTATGCAAGGCAATCGAGCCAATTGGCTGTCACAGATCTTGGGAGGCCTCATTCAATCATCTTTCTTTTTTACTTTTTATTGAGCCCCTGGAATAGTGGATGGTGGAGCCTGTTTGTCTTTTCCCCTTGGTTGTCTAATTAGTTTGACAGCCCTGATCATCTTACTTTTTACTGGAGTCTCAGTAGTCTGGTTAGCGCGGCACCCTGAATACTGATCGCCCTCTTTAACACACACGGAGACTTTTTGAAATTCAGATGGGTTCTCTAATTCATACAGTTATTTCTATTCACACTGTCATCTGGAAGCTTGAGGCCAGCCCTGCCTCTTTGGTTTTCATTGAGGAATTTAGCATAACTAAAAAGCCATGGGGACTAGACAAAATGTATTTAAACAAGTTTGATTTATCAATTTAATGATTTAGATTTTTATGTTTTAATGCAATGTATGTCAAGCAAATATTGCCGCGGTACTTGATTTCATTAACACGATTTGTATGCTAACATTTGCAACAGGCGCATGTTTCAAAATACTGATGTGTCCTCATGAACATTACACAAACCCGTTTACATTTGAGGTTTTTTTTTTTAGATCAAAATATGCTGCCTGTAACTAAAAACACATCATAGAAGGGAGAGAACCTTCACCTTGAAGCAGAGTTGACACATTATTTATTATTCTATGAGGGCGGCTCAGGATTCAGTAATGAGTGTGGTCATGTTTCTCCCACAGAGAAACATCTGAACCATCTCTTTTTCTCAGCCCCCCCCCCCCCCCCGCCCCCACAGGATATTTCTGTATATTATAACTAGATATCAATCAACTTTCTATATCGCTACCACGGCTATAAACACTGCTCCACGCACACGGAGACCCGCGTTTTCCACCTATTATTTATCGTTTCACTCTCGCTGATTCTCTGTGTGAAAGAAGCAATGGTGGAAAGGAGATAGAAAGCAAGGAGTGAAAGCCAATAAAATCAAAAAAAGAGGGGCCTCGGGGGGAGAGGACGTACAGGACCCCACAGGCAGCAGACACACAGGAAAAGTGTAGGAAGGAGAACACCAGAGATAAATAAAAGGGAACGATGAAAGAGACGAGGTAGCTCGACATTATCGCAGGTACAGATGCAGTGGAATGCTCGTGAGTGTACCATCGTATTGTATAATCATACAACGGGTTGTATGATATCTTACGCCGTCCTGAGAGCGAGCAGTGTTTGGGCAACAGAACGACTTGGGTAGGTTTAGGAAGAGATAGCCGTTTGGGTCAAAACAACTATGGAAGTGGCGTTTGCTGAGAAATAGCATCCTTGCTACGAAGAATGTATCGCTCGAGACGCACAACAAAGAGGCCGAGCCCCACTGAGGAATCCGCTAATAAGTTACAAAATATCAATTATGAAAATGTTATAAAATATTAATTATGGAAAAATTACAAAATAAAGGCATAAGACAGTTGCTTTAGGAGCTTTCTTCATTCAACCTTAACACGTTACATGAGTGCAGAAGTCACATGACAAATGCATAAGCGCCGACCTCTGGTTTCACTCGAGACACGAACAACGGTCTCCTGGATGAAAGTCCTGTGTTTTTGAACTTTTGTCATTTTTGTGGTTTTCACGTGGGTCACATGTGAATTGATCAAGTGGCATTACTTTACAGTGCTCTCCTTCTTGAAGCTATAACTATGAACATATTAGAGTATAAGAACAGTCTAGATAGTTATATGGATACATGAAAACAATTGTTAATCCTTCACTTATAGCCAAAGTCAAACCAGAACTCCCGGGCTCTGTTCCAGGAGTAAGAAATCCTTTTGACATTTGTATCTACGCTAATGACTAAAAACCCAACAGTATACCACGTGGCTCACTTCAAATGCTGAGATAAGGACGGTTGTTATTTGGAAAATCCGGGAATGTCACTCTCCAACATTTATGTTTATTAGCGACCATCATACCCCATAAACCTACTCACTTGTTACCGGTACCAGACCTACGGGAAATCTGGACCAGCGGCAAAGGTTCCACAGGCTAGGAAGCGCTGTGTAGCCGATAGATATCACTGTGGATTGATAGAGAGAGGACCAACTTTAGCATCATGCTCAGGCCAGAGCTTGTTTTAAGCTCACACACAATTGCAGATCAAAACGTTCAGCAATTTACATAAACATGGAGTGACCAAATTCAAATGATTTCACATATATCCCACATTAACACAGATTCCAAAATAATATAACTCAAAACATACACGCACTTTACTCTTAATAGAGTGGCTCACATATTAACAAATACAGTCCTCCTAACATTTATTCAACAGTAACCTAATATACAAAGAATCTTCGAGAACATTCTTAGGCATCGTCCGCTTTCACACACTTCTTAAACAGCAGAGTTTAACATTATGGCGCTACCAGCGTTAGACCGTGACTTGCATTGTTAAACTAGCTTGAATAAATCATATCTTTCTCCAAACCATTTACTTCCTGCTGGCTGGCTAATACTCTCATTTAAAACACAGTCATCTGATGCTACAGAAGGCCCATGTTAGTTACCTACACTTACAAACCACGGTGTAACACTGAAGATCACGGACAGAACGAGCTCGGCAGCATTACGACGTTCGTCGGAAAACAATTATATACAAACTAAAGCTAACCACATTGAACACACATCTCCAAATCATGTGAAAACATTACAGAACATCGACTATTCACAATAAGACATAAAAACAAGTTCTGCAGTACCTGTGGATTGATGGAAGAGCTGTGCATGAGCTGAGCTCGTAGCTACGTTCTCCCTAATGGATCCACAGCAGCTACTAATGTGATATACTATATATCAAGGTAATACACTGGGAAGGGTGTAAGAATAGTTTAATTATTAACAAAAATAGGGGGGTGTCTGTTTTAATAAAACTAAACATGTAGTATTTCCAACCTACTACTTTTAAGGTGTGGTGTGTTCACGGACCCAAAAGCAGATGCAGGAGAACTGAGTTCTTTCTCAAAACAGGATTTATTCTTAGGCAGGAAAACAGAAAACCACAAGGTCCAAGCTCAGATAGTTAGACACCCACAAGAGTGTAAAGTCTCGTCTCAGTCTCTCTCCTCCAAATCCGGGAGAGCGCTCCGCTTTTACCTCGAAGCGGTAGATGAGGCAGACAGCAAACAGTCACGTAACAAACGGGGCACGTGCACGCGCTCCGCCCGTATCCGAGCCGGAAAGTGGCTCCGCTGCGTCCGCGGCTGGCAGGCTGGATCGACTGGTGAGACCTGAGGCTCGACGCAGGACCGTCGGGACTTCTCCGCTGATCTCCGTGGAACGAACGGGAAGACCTCTTCTTACTGGTAAGACCCGAGGCTCGACACAGGACGGCAGGAAAGTTGGAAGCGAACGGGTAGTTATAGCCGGAAACTCACAAGGTGATTAACGGACTACTCACGGGTCGGAATACCAGGTAGGTAAACGGACGGACTGACAACTGGGACGAGGACGACCGGAGTCTTTATGTCGGCTGGAGATGATCAATGGGGAATGAGACACAGCTGTGCCTATAGAGAGAGGCGCAGCAGTGGGCGGGGCCCGCAGGAGAACCAGGGCCAGACATAACTCACGGGCTAAACATAGCTCAACAGAAGAGGCGAGTCCACGCGAGAGTCAAGGTGACGGAGTTCTCTGGCGGGTGTTATATACTCTCACCGGTAATGCAACTTTAAGCTTTAAGCATAACTTTTACTTCCATCTGTCAATAGTCCTAAGTCAAAGGTAGCCAAAGTAGAGTTCATAATTGACCCCAGTCCCATTTGGCAGGATATTGTGCGAGAGACGGGTAACGGTTAACCACAAGGCCAGTGACATTCTGCGGAGGAGGAGAAGCAGCAGCATCAGTAGCTTTTATTGACTGCTTTTGATATATGAACAGTCCAGGAGTGTGGGGGGGGGGGTCACTGACATGTTTGTGATGATCGCATCCTCCGAGATGACCCAGCGAAGAGAAGACGACCTGCAGTACACAGTGATAAAGACAGATCCATCTGAAAACCTGTCACCGAAGCTGCTAAGCCTGGCCACCACGGTCCATCGCCACCCATTCTATTAATTCTCATGTGTCCAGTCTGCTCTAAAGCTACTGCTGAGGTCCAGCAATCAATACAAAAGCTGTATTAGCTGACTGAGTGGGGCAGATATCATTAAAAGGGCACTGTTAAAATGATTATCTCCAAATTGTGTTTATTGTCTTATAGTTGTGCTTTGATTTTAGACATTTTGCAATGCATTATTGGGGCCTATTCAACAGGCAAATCACAGAGTGCTGGCTGTGGCCCTCTAATCAAATACTTATAAATTACATATTGTTGTCTATTTTGGATGAATAACGTTTTTAAAGGAATCAACTACTAGTGTTTCCCTTGCTTAGCCAATTAAACAGGAATTAATTAGCCTTAAAAACTCTAAATCCCTTAAATAGTACCTGAGCTTTGTTCACTTTATTGTGCAATTGATTAACACAGGCAATCGGTATTAACCTTCTTCCAGAAAAAACAAATCAAGTAATTCTGTCCTACAGACCAAAGAAAGTCTCTGGCCCTGTTTACACCTGGCATTAGAACGTGTCTCCATGTGGGTCCAGAGTGACCACTTTTGATAAGGAACTTGAGATGAGGAAAAGGAGGCAGAAAAGGAGTGGTGCAGCTTTAGATGACGTGTTTTCCTTTTACGTATTTGTCTGGAACAAATCTGGGCGTGTTAGCGTTGACACTACAAAACATGTGCGGTCAAATGCATCCCTAACTACCTGAGCAAGTGGTTTGAGTTATTACAATGCTTCTTGGTGGTACTTACACTTTACTTTACTCACTATTTAGCGCTGTCCACTTGTGATCCAGTCGCCCAAGACGCATGGTGCCAGATGTAAACAGGGTCTCTACGACATTCAACTTTGCTCCATGCAAGTGAAAAAGACACTTTGGGTTGTGTAAATGAAGTTCAATGTGAAGGGTGCTACCTATTGTACTCTCTCCCTGATTGTTCCTGTAACCATGATTACTTTCAGCCGGCATTAGGAATGCTTCTGCAAACAGTATAATTAAATAGAGTTAAATTCTCTATCAGTTTGTTTTCTGTCGGTCTGTCTTATTGCGTTCGCTCATCTCCTTCCTTCCATTCACGGCCATACGCAGGGTTTTAGTCATAATGTGGTCCAAAAACGGAGCTCAATAAAAGGCATTGGGCTCAAACATCTGAAAATTGAATGTTGACAATGTTTAATTAAAGTGTTCAAGTTAAAAAAGGAAATCCACACTACTTTTCTCTTTCACCCTCTGTATTCACTGCCTATCTCTTTCTCTGTGAATCCTCACTTGTCTCTCCTGCCAAGGTGTATTGGAAATAATTTACTGTAATTACATAAACCTTTATTTAATCTCTGTGTTTGAGTTTCCATCATTTTAGATTTGAATTAAAGAAATGAGCCTCAACACAACAGAAACGTAAATTGTGTGTTTTACAATAATATAGCCCTACAGCAATACAATATAATTACTCTACAATTATGCCAGGTGTTGCAGAATTACAAAAGAACATATACAGTTTATTTCGAAAAAGGTAATGACCAAGTTTGAATTGGATCAGGTGGCTTATTGTTTGTGTTGGACAGCAGAGGGATACAATGCTAATCCTACGACTGGGCACAGTAGCTGCTCTTCCTCTCTTCCCTTACTAAAGATGAGCTTTGATTGACAGGATTTTCATTTTTGTTTGAAGAAAGCAAACGCATTTAGGCCATATAAGGGAGAAAGTTATGGTTAAACTAGCGAGCCAGCATCAATGGCCATTGTTTAACATATTGAGTTATTGGTCAAGTGACGTCTCTCTGGGGATGAATGGCGTCGAACGACAAGCAGCCGAAGACTAAAACTAGTCAATCTAGTTACCCGAGTTGTTGACATAATCAAAGAAACAGCGTTTTAAATGAAGGTTTCGTAGTAACAACAAGATCATCCACCTCACCAAAATCACCACCAGAACTCCAGAGGTCACAACCTCGGTGACCTCAATGGGGGGTACGGCCGTGCCTCCATTAAGTAAAAAGAAGTAATTCTATAAATCCCTGAGGGGAAATCTTGAGGAGGTGAATACTGTGTCTTCAGCTCACACATGTGAGGTCAGGAGGTCATGGTACTTTGTTAGGAATCATGTCTGCTGTTAAGGGTTACCAGGGAAACAGGGACTAGGATAATTAAAAACGTATCAAAAGAAGAGAGAGAGTGTCTTCATATATTCCGTCAGTCTCGGTCCCTTCGGCCTTGGTCACACTGTGTTCTGGACATGAGTGATTCATACAGTTTGTACAGGCAGAACGCTTTGACTTCTCCTTGCTGGGTCAACTCACTCCAACAGGCTGTTTAATGTAGTCACTTTCCAAAGACAGCTTTTTGCAAGTGTTTCTCGGTACGCAGAGCATATGAGCTTGGCTTTTGGACAGCTCCATCTGTGATCACTGCTGTTTCAGCTCGGAGATAGAAAAAAGACAAATAAGTAGTCGCTCCGTACATTTTGGCTTTGTATTTATGAGCAGCACGGCGTTTTGTGTCAGCTAAGAGCCACTTTCCTCGGGCACGGGGCGCTCAAAAAGCTTTTCTTTCACCTTTGCCCAATTGCTTTCTCGTTGACTCCCCATGAACCTGACTTTTACATAAGGAACCCCCCTTTAGTTCCTGTTCTTGGAGTCATGGATGACAGGGATTTGTACTTCAGTTATCCACCTGTTTTCACCAAGTCAAAAGTGAAAGGTACTAGCTATTTTCCTGGTCATACACAGAGAAATAGGGGTATCATTTTTGTACCCAAAAGGTACCACAAGTACCATGTAAGGTATGGAAATGGCCCTTAAGGTGATAACGGTGAACCTTTTGTTTAATTTCAAAAGTACAAAAATCATTGCTGACAGTGAAGGGTACATAATTGTACTTTTAACAAGCTTAAGGTACAGCCAAATGATGCAGCAATTCAGTGATCACAAAATATTGATTTAAATAGAAATTAGTTTTTACTGAAATAAAATCAGCTACAGGTTAATTTCCATACAATTCATTGGCTGTGTGTCCTGGGGACAGTTTTATGAGCTTCACAAATAATTTTGTTGGTGTTTAGCTGGTCTTTACATTGCATTATATCCTTCAAATGATACTTGAATAGTTTAAAAAAACAACAATAATGTTGAAGGATATTAGGGATCATGTTGGTTGTTCCATTCAAATTACATTAAGATGTGAAGTAATTGTTCTTTTAACAAATGTTGGTGAATCATTCGAAAAGTTTTTGTCTCTTGAATTTGAGGACGTGTTTTTTTCCTCATAAAGGTACAAAATGGCCTGTCGCTCCAGCTATACCCCACGAGGTACCAATTATGTACCTTTCCAATGGGTATATTTTTGTACCAGGATATAAAGGTACTCTTTTGTCACTCGGGGAGCAGAAATGTTCTTTTTCGATGTACAGCTGGAGCGACATAACCTTAAGGGTTACACTTTTGCGGTCCATTCCTGTACCCTGATTTCTTAGTGTGTAATAAGTGACTATTCAAAAAGTTCTATCATCACCTTGAATTATGGAAACACTGTTATCCTTAAGACTTCCTGGGAGGCAGGCACTCTCTCTTTACTCTCTTTTCTTTTCATGTATCTTATGTATGTATGTTTTTATTATCCCGGCAAGTCCTTTCATCACATTACGTCCCGCCACGTAACAGAGTGTTGAGAGTTAACACGGGTTCCCTCTATAATACGCCACTGTGATTTTTCAATTGGATGTGGCAGGAAATTGGCTTTGTGGTAAACAAGTGTTTATCATTAGACATGTTTTGTTCAGTAAGTGCTGTTTTGTTCACCAATGAACATCACTTTTCAGATTTCTTTTAAAGCGTAAATGTAACCGCCAGAAGTAAAAAGCTAATCTTAGAAACAAGCTACAACATGGTAGCATGACTTCCCATCACCACCACTGAGCTAAAGGAGCTCTGGTTTTCAATGTGATGACGTTTAGTCTCATTTAGTCATTTGTTAGCAACCACCTTTTTTAAGACATGTCAAAACTTCAAAATGCAGCCAAATGGTACAAAGTCCTTTTTAATTACTACTTTGTTAATTACCAGCATTTACCGCTGCAAAGCTTCCTACTCAGAATGTAAGTGGTACTCGACCATATTTGGTGTGTGTGTGGAGACGTGACTGCACCAGTTGAAAACTACAGTGGGCCAAGAAAACAGCAGCAACACAGAAAGCAATAAATCACACTGGCAACTTAACCTGCAATACTGTTTGATTATCCTAGAATGTCATCAACACAAGTGGACAAACACACACAGTTGTGTTTTCATGACTTTTGGGGACATTATATTGACTTACATTAATTCCCAGGAGACTTCTGTTGGGAGATTTATCACAATTATATCTATTTGTTTAATGATATCTAAATGTTTGGAACTCACATACAGTATATGACATCTGCATATTGAGAACTAGTGTGAATATGGTGTGGTCTGACTGGGTTAAAGTTTGCCTCTTATATAAAAACCTACTGAGGGGGCGTAGCGTCGTATGGCTGGCTTTACTACCAGAGAGGCATAGCGGGAGTATGGCAAGGCTGATGGAAAAGGCAAGCGAAGGCCGCCCGTGCTGTGATAACAAAGAGTCGCGTTATGCTCGGCGGCATCAGGAAAAGGTTTCAACTCCCACTTGAGAGATAACGCTGACCATGACACATTGGTACATGCAATACACACATCAGAAACCATTCAAACATAACTCACACCCACATGACAGGAAGAGAGACACCTGTGGTTTCAAAGGAAAAACGGAGAAAGAAAAAAGCTTGAGGTCAAAAGCGATGGCAGCCACACTATATAAGACTATGGAAGAACAGAATGAGTCAGTCATTGTCCAGAGAAGGATTTGGGTTGTATCCTATTGCATTGAACTCTGTCTGATTCCAGTGCTTTCTTCAAAGATCATCAGTAGACCAATAGGTATTGTGGAGCAGTAGTTTAGACTTCAGCAACTGGCCCAGTCCGAACTTCTTTTCCACCACACTTACCCTAACCATAACTACCAACCTAACCTTCACCCTTCCCTAAGCTTAAATCAAGTCTTCAACATAAATTTTAACGCTTTACGTAGTGGGGATGCGCATTTTGTCCCCAAAAGGAGGGCGAGTCCCCACATTCTAACTGTGTAAACATATTCATGTGCCCGCAAGACGGTAAAACACAGCCACACACACATAAATAAAGTTGTTCTTGTGTGTGTAAGTGTTCTTTTAGTCTGGAGATGAATCAGGACACGCTCCCCCCCTCTTGGTTCCTGCATATCCACCTTCTCAAGTGGGTAACGAAGGGCTACACTCAGTCAGCCGCCCGCCCCTCGCTCCTCCACAAGAGTCCCTCAGCATTTACTTGAGCATAGCAGTGGCGGGAAGAGTTTTGAAAGGCTTAATTCAAGGTGGATGATCCTGCTCAAGGGGAGTGACATCCACTTTACTTCCAGATGGTGGTGACTTGCTGGGCTTTTTTCCCCCACAACTTTTGGGAACAAAAGTGTGTGTTCGAAATCCATCTGGATGTAGAAAAACAGCTGGCTTGGAGAAAAAAAAAAAAAAGAAGAAAAAAAAGCTCTGCCCCGAACAGAGGCTCAAGCTCACACTAATGGCCAAAAAACAGCAGCTGGAGACATGATGTGATGCCATCGACTGAGAGCTGCCGTCTTTTGTTGCCCAGCTCAACTGCAGTTTATTTGGATCTCACACCTTTTTCGGAGGCTATTATTTAGCATAAAAACAGTTTTACACCAGTGACATTTATTTTGAAAATATTGGCAAATTAAATGTATTCAGTAATTCCACGATCATTCCTTCTTAACATGAGACTATTTTATGCCATTCCCTACTCCCAACCCAGTTCCTTTGTTCCTTGCCACTTTGTCTTTTCACCTAGTGTCCAGCGTTCCAGCCCGTCTTCCTCGAGTCTTAGTTTTTCTCGTGCTTTCTGTTTGTGCCAATAACCAAAAAAAAAGGATTCTGAGCTTCAAAACGAAACAAGTGCAGTGGCATCTGGTGGCTTGCTAATTGTATAACAGCCCTTTAAGACCTGGGCTGAAGCACCACACCAGCATTTGAATGGTTTTTGCAACATTTCACAGTGAAAAAATAATTAACTAGAATTACCGCCTTCGTGGTCGTACACCTCCGCCCAACCAGTCAAGTTGCAGTTTACGTTCATGTCCGTCCAAAATGTTCTCACCCAAAACCAGGTGCCTCAGGCCATGGCTGTCGCCAGCGGAGAGGCGTAAGAAAGCCAACATGCAACGTCTTTTTGGTGTAATTTAGTGTCCACTGTGGGCTCGTGAGTTCTAATTTCACATGAGTCACCATGTGATTGTAGAATGACACTTTAAATTAGCCCATGACTGGTATTACATTGATACAGGTACAGGTAAAGGAGATGTCCTTTATCTGTTGATATGTCTTTCTAGAGCGCAACGCCCTATTTCTCAATTATTCTAATATCTTTACTATCTTCTACTGTTCTTCTTATTGTTCCACCAACAACTATATTGTGATACAATATGATAAAACAATTTTTTTTAAACATGACGAAAATGGCTGAAAACAGCAAACTGCTACGAGCTGTAAGCGTATAATGTGCCAGTGCTACGGTTAAGGTTTGGTTAAGTTTAGGCACGCACACAACTTGGTTGAGGTTGGGAAAGTTCATGGTTTGGGTTTGAATTCTTTGGTGACATTAGTCGCCATGGTTACAGTGATAACTGACTCAGATAAAGACAAAGGAGTCTTTCGTTGGAGTCAAGACTCGGCGGATAAAGACAAAGGAGTCTTTCGTTGGAGTCTTCGGGGGTTGGCTGAGTATATCACTGCTCAGTGAATATGTGCTTATTTTCCATACCCGTGCATACATCTACTCGTAGATACTATAGGCCCCGCGCTCGTTCTCACCTTTACCGCAATCTCTCCTCTGTGATCCATCCCACCCAGTCCACACATACCGGTGGTGGTACAGGTTTACTCATCTCCCCCAAATGGAGTTTTTCTCTCTACCCGCTTCCACTTTTTACCCCACTGTCTTTTGAATTTCACGCTGTGACAGTTACTCATCCGGTACAATTGAACATTGTTGTTCTCTACCATCCACCAGGTTCTCTGAGAGATTTCTTGGAAGAACTAGACGTCCTCCTATCAAACTTCTCAGAAAACGGCCCTCCGCTTATCCTTCTGGGTGACTTTAACATCCAGACAGAGAAGTCATCTGACCTATTACTTTTACTGTCTTCCTTTGCTCTCTCACTCAGTCCTTCCCCTCCGACTCACAAAGCAGGCAACCACCTTGACTATATCTTCACCAGAAACTGCTGTACATCTAACCTCTCTGTAACTCCTCTTCATGTCGCTGACCACTTCTTTATCTCTTACTCTCTCCCACTCTCTGGAACTGACAACCCTACCACACCAACAGACTCTGTACCTGTCCGTCGCAATATTCGCTCCCTCTCTCCCTCCTCTCTGGCCTCCTCTGTTTTTTATCAGCCCTCCCTTCTACTGACTCCTTCTCACTCTTGCATCCTAAATCTGCCACAGACACTCTGCTTTCAACTCTGTCTTCCTCTCTTGATTCTCTCTGTCCTCTTACAACAAGACAGGCACGCAAGTCCCCACCGGCTCCATGGTTGTCGGACTCGGTGCGCGCCGAGAGAGCCACTATGCGAGCGTTGGAAAGGAAATGGCGAAAATCTAAACGCCCTAACGACCTGCTTGCCTATCAATCTCTTCTCTCCTCTTTCTCTGTTTCTGCAGCCAAATGATCTTTCTACTAAACCAGAATTGAATCCTCGTTTTCTAACCCCAAAAAACTCTTCTCTATCTTCTCCAACCTCCTTGACCCCCCCAGTCCCCCTCCTCCTTCCAACCTTTTATCAAGCCACTCAACTATTTTACAAAAAAGATAGATGACATATTAGGGTGGCGGGGGCGTGGTTCGGCTCAGCTGCAGAGGGGACGGAGTGGGGGAGTGGTTCAGGGAACGGGGCCGAGAAGAGGCTTAATCAGCCTCACCTGGAGTCAATGGGCCTCACCTGGAGTCAATTGGCCTCACCTGGCGTCAATCGTGGGATCGTGTCTCTCCTATATTAAATGCCAGTAGGAACGGGTGGGGAGGAGGAGCAGGAGACACGGGCTGGCAGAACTACCGAGCAATTCAATAAAGACATTGACAAACGTTATTTGAGTGTGCTGTCTTATTTGTACGCAGAGGAACCCACCGAGGTAACACAGACTTGTTACACATATGCTCCTCGTTTACTAATCCATCTTCTACAACTACATCCATCAACTTCATCTTCTGCCCCTTCCCTTTCCTCTTTCACCTCCCTGTCTCCCAATCAAGTTCTAACCTTGGTTACCTCCGCTCGCCCAACCACCTGCCCCCTTGACCCAATCCCATCTCCCATTCTCCAGGCCATTGCTCCTGACCTTCTCTCCTTTCTCACCCATTTTATTAACACCTGCCTCTCAGCTGGCTTTTTCCCCAACTCTCTGAAGGAGGCAAGAGTTAACCCTCAACCCACCCTCAACCCGTCTGAAGTAAACAACTACAGACCTGTCTCTCTTCTTTCCTTTCTTTCCAAAACTCTCGAACGAGCCATCTTTAACCAGCTCTCCTCCTACCTCCACCATAACAACCTTCTTGACCCTCACCAGTCTGGTTTCAAGGCAGGCCACTCAACAGAGACTGCCCTCCTTACTGTCTCTGAGCAACTTCACACTGCCAGAGCAGCCTCTCTCTCCTCTGTCCTTATCCTTCTAGACCTTTCTGCTGCATTCGACACAGTGAACCATCAGATCCTTATTTCCACCCTCCAGGACCTGGGTGTCTCAGGCTCTGCTCTCTCCCTTTTCGCATCCTACCTCAACGACCGCACTTACCGGGTAACCTGGAGAGGGTCTGTGTCTGAACCTTGTCCCCTCACTACTGGGGTCCCTCAGGGTTCCGTCCTGGGTCCCCTCCTCTTCTCTCTGTACACCAACTCTCTCGGCTCTGTCATTCACTCACATGGCTTTTCCTACCACAGCTATGCTGATGACACCCAACTAATCCTCTCGTTTCCCCAATCTGAAACTCAGGTAGCAGCACGAATCTCTGCCTGTCTGACTGACATCTCTCAGTGGATGTCCGCATACCACCTGAAGATTAACCCTGACAAGACTGAACTACTTTTCCTTCCAGGGAAAGGCTCTCCCACCCACAACCTAACTATCACCTTCGACAATTCCGTGTTAGCCCCGACCCTGACTGCTAGGAACCTCGGCGTGACACTCGACAGTCAACTCTCCCTCACTGCCAACATCACTGCAACAACTCGGTCCTGTCGGTACATGCTGCACAACATCAGGAGAATCCGTCCTCTTCTCACCCAGAAGGCGGCGCAGGTTCTGGTACAGGCTCTGGTTATCTCATGCCTAGGCCACTGTAACTCCCTCCTGGCAAGTATACCTGCTAGTGCCATCCGACCTCTGCAGCTCATCCAGAATGCAGCAGCTCGACTAGTCTTCAACCTGCTTAAATTTACCCACACTACTCCGCTCCTCTGCTCTCTTCACTGGTTACCGGTGGCTGCTCGCATCCGTTTCAAAACATTGGTGCTTGCGTACCTTGCTGCGAACAGATCGGGTCCAGGCTACATCCAGGACATGGTCAAACCTTACACCCCAGCCCGCTCACTCCGCTCTGCATCTGCCAAGCGCCTTGTAGCTCCGTCACTGCGAGCTAACTGCTCAACAAAATCGCGATTGTTCACTGTCCTGGCTTCCAATTGGTGGAATGAGCTCCCCAATAACATCAGGGCGGCAGACAGTCTCTACCTCTTCCGCCGCAAACTAAAAACACATCTCTTCCTATACCTGGAATAAAAAAAAAAATCTCTTCCGACTATACCTGGAATAAAAAATAAATAAATAAAAAAAAAATAGTATGTATCTCTCTCAGTACTCTAGAAGCACTTAAATGGCACTTATTTATAGCACTTGGTAGTTTGGCTTTCTTGAGGAATTGTACTTTCTTGATTCTTGTTGTTCTGGGTTTGAACTCCCATGTTTGAATGCACTTATTGTAAGTCGCTTTGGATAAAAGCGTCTGCTAAATGAAATGTAATGTAATGTAAAGGTCAGCGAGCATTTGTGGTCATGGTGAAGAGAAACCTTTGCCGACACTGACAATAAATGACCTCATCAGGTCTTCTCTTCTTTCACCATTTTCCAAATGTCTTCATCCTGTCTTTAACTCTCTCGCTCCAGAAAACACATTATCTAAACCAAAGTGTTACAGCTGCTCTTACTGTGTGTGTGTGTGTGGGGGCAGATTAAGAAGCCGAGATGATAAGAGGTCAGTCACCATTAAGCTAGTTTAGTTTGTGTATATGCAAATACAATTCTAAGCAGTTTGGCTGTGAGCTGTGTTCATATTAATCCCCTTCTTTCAAACTGCCAGCAGCTTTTTTTACACTAAAGTTAATGTGAAAAAATCTCCAAAGTGAAAAAGAAAGTGTCTGATTTGGAAGAAGTCGTGCCCCCGCCCCTGGAATGCTT
Source organism: Ophiodon elongatus (assembly GCA_016806645.1). NCBI lineage: Eukaryota > Metazoa > Chordata > Actinopteri > Perciformes > Hexagrammidae > Ophiodon > Ophiodon elongatus. Next base: position 336,125 of record JACSYO010000850.1, on the reverse strand, counting down.
TAGGTGGAGCAAAGTGCTTTTTAAAGTGAGGAAAAGTTTACGCTGTTTCTCTAGAGCACTTGGGATATTCATTTTTGAAGCCCCCTCTGAACTCATAGAGCATAATGTTGTATGAAAAGAAGTGTAGGAGATATATTCTATTTTCCAAACCACTTTTAAGATCACTATAACCATACAGTATATTTGCGATGGGGGAAGTAACTTCTTTCAGACATTTCACAATAAAAGCCTCTCAGAAAAGGCAAGGGATGCTGCGTTTTCTAATAAGCACTAAACATGAACTATACCTGAGGATGATGATGATGATGATGACCAAAGTATTGGACATCACACATGTGAGTGGAGAGGTCAAGGGACATGAATGTCACGGCAATCTTACCAATTGTTAGGAGCGCTGCTGGTGGCGCCACAGGAAAAGTAGTAGTAGTCATGAGGACTCGTCCTCTGGGGACCGTGAATGTCTGAACAAAATCTGATTTGAATTCAATCGATAGTTGCCGACGTTTCAATCTGGACCAAAGTGGTTGGCGATTGCGCTGTTTTCTAAGATTTAACGCTTGCGTCACAGCTTTTTCCACGATATTTCTGGGGAAGTGATGACAACACGTTTTTCCGCCAGTGTGCCAAATACCGAGGCTCGGCCAGGGCTCCTTGAAGCATCAGGAACCCCTCTAAATTGAGAGCTCCCTCTTCACCAAGACGGTCCGGTGCAGAGCCTGTTTTACTGCTGCAGCCGCACCGATCCGTCGGTCGATCTCCCGCTCCATGTTACCCTCACTCGTGAACAAGACCCCGAGATACTTGAACTCCTTCAATTATGGTAGGCACTGCGTCCCCACCCGGAGGGAGCAATCCACCGGTTTCCGGCAGAGCACCATGGCCTCAGATTTGGAGGTGCTTACTCTCATCCCCGCCGCTTCACACTCGGCTGCAAATCGCCCCAGTGAATGCTGGAGGTCATGGTCCGAAGAGGCCAACAGGACCACATCATCTGCGAACAGCAGAGAGGCGATCCTGAGACCCCCGAACCCGACGTTCTCCTCCCCCTAGCTGTGCCTAGATATCCTGTCCATGAAAGTCACGAACAGGACCGGTGATAAAGGGCAGCCCTGGTGGAGGCCAACACCCACCGGGAACGATTCTGACTTATTGTCGAGAATACAAACACAGCTCCTACTGCAGTCGTACAGAGACCGGATGGCCCATTGTAACGGGTCTGGCACCCCATACTCCCGCAGCACCCCCCACAAAAACCCCAGAGGGACCCGGTCGAAGGCCTTCTCCAAGTCCACAAAACACATGTAGACTGGTTGGGCAAACTCCCAGAACCCCTCCAGTAGTCTTGCGAGGGTAAAGAGCTGGTCCACTGTTCCACGACCGGGACGGAATCCGCACTGCTTCTTTTGAATCCGAGGTTCGACAATCGGTCGGAGCCTCCTTTCCAGCACCCTGGCATACGCTTTCCCCGGGAGGCTGAGTAGTGTGATACCCCGATAATTCGAGCACACTCCGGTCCCCCTTTTTGAAAATGGGAACCACCACCCCGGTCTGCCAGCCCATGGGCACAAACAATAGTCAGAGCCTTACTCCCCGCAACCCGCAGGGAGGCGACCCTCTCATTCTCCGGGGAGAACTCCAACACGGCGGCGCTCAGCCGGGGGCTCGTGAGTATCCCCACTCCCGCCCGGCGCCTCTCACCCTGGGCAACTCCAGAAAAGGACAAAGTCCAACCCTTCTCCAGGAGCTTTATTCCAGAGCCAGTGCTGTGGGTGGAGGTGAGGCCAACTATATCTAGCTGGTACCGCTCCACCTCCCGCACCAGCTCCGGCTCTTTCCCCACTAGCGAGGTGACGTTCCACGTCCCTAGAGCTAGTTTATACTGCCGGCGATCGGCTCACCCAGACCCCCTGCCCGGCCCGCCGCCTGGTCTACATAGCACCCGACCCCGATGCTTATCCCTGCGGGTGGTGGGTCCACAGGATGGCTGCTCCATGGTGTTTCTTCGGGCTGAGCCAGACCGGGCCCCATGGGCGAAGGCCCAGCCACCAGACGCTCACCTACGAGCTCCCCTCCTGGGTCTGGCTCCGGGAGGGTGCCCCGGTTTCCCTGGTCCGGGCGAGGTTGCTATAGTCCGTGGGCCGCAATTCATCAGGGTTTTTTGAGCCGCTCTTAGTCTGGGCTCTCCCCTGAGACCTGTTTGCCTTGGGAGACCCTACCAGGGGCTGATGCCCCGGACAACATAGCTCCCAGGATCACTGAGCCACTCAAACTCCTCCACCACGTTAACGTGGCGATTCACGGAGAAGAATAATCAAACAGTAAAGGTATAATAAATAAGTAAATCATGAAAAAAATTAAAACACAATATAATCGGATTGAGTGGTTGGATACACACCTTTGCACATATGAGGTAGGAAATATTAAGTGTTTGTATTGCACATAAATAAATACATTTTGCAGTTGTTTACTCTTAATCTCACGAACAGTGGTCTCCTGGACCAAAGTCCTGTGTTTGTGGGACCTACACACCGTGCGTGGACTATCTCTCTCTTTACGTCAGGCACTTTGAGCTTGTAATAAGTGTGTCGGACACTGAGGAGCAGAGACCAAACTGTGGTGTTCGACGTGTCAGGAGAGAGAACAGAAGGGCTATCAGCAGTTCTTCAATAGCCTATAGGCGATGCATTGTGGGACAATGGTGTCCATCAACAGCAGACTCAAGACAAAGTGTCTAGAGTATGCATATTGTCTGGTCTGTGTGTTTAAAAACACAACAGACAGCAGTTCAGCTACTAAAGAGCTTTGAGAGCTTTCTCAGACACATTTGTAGATTTCCTCATAAAAGTTACCCGTTTCTCAGTTTGTGTGCGCAGGTGAACAAAATAGTCCCTGTTCTTGTTGCTAAGTGACGGTGTTTCGTCTCGAGATGACGTCACAGCTTGCTTGGGACCATGGCGCTGTTTGATAGCTTTTCCCCACACACCAAGCATAACGGAATCGGTGCAGTCGGATCCCCGGTGAGAGTGAATCCAAACGAAAGATAACTTTCACCGTACTGCCTCGAGCTCACAGTGTTTTCTTTTTTTTTTTACCAACACTCGTTCTGGGCTTTTCATCTGGTTAGACGGTTGCCCAGGGCCCAGTAGTTCGGAGTCTGCATTCTTCTTTTTGAAATATTTCTCCATCGCCGTTCTTCACCACAACCTCTCCCGCGCATCATTTAATTCTACTATCTTAAATTAACAAGGTAATTATTGCGCTACCTACTGCCACCCACTGGTATGGAAGAGTATTTCATTACTAGGCCAGACACTATGTTGCAGGCTCAGACGCTCAACAATGGCAAATTATTTGTGGCAACTAAATAATATTTTTTTGGACCGATTAAGTGAAATTGGACATTTTCCCACGGCACACCTGACGATCTCTCATGGCACACTGGTGTTCCGCGGCACAGTGGTTGAAAATCGCTGGTCTAGATTATAGGAAACGCCTCATGAACCGCTTTTAATGTGAAACCTAAAATTGAGAGTTTCAAGTTAGAATCAACAGCAAACAGCAGCAAAAGCAAACGAACTAAGCAAATATGAGATCAGTCTTCTTCTTTTCTTTTTTTTTTAAAGTACGTGAGACATGAGCTGTAAATGCAGACTTGTCTTTAATCATTGCTTTACTGAGGCATGATTTTTTTCTTCTTTCTTTTCAAGGCCCATTTACTATCGGAAAATGTTTGAGAAAGGAAAGCAAAAAAATAATTTGTACTTTTCTTTCTCTTTTTCTATGCTATTTTTCTTCAAGACCACGTCTCTCTTTCACTGAGTTAAGGAGTTTTTTTTGCTGATTCTTCTTTTGTGTTCGCTCTTTTACAAACACTGTTCTCTTGCCTGAATACAGAAACTAGTTGTCACCGAACGTTTGAATTGACATTGTATTCCGCCTCTCCCCTTTCTCTTTGTGTTTTTGTGGGATGTTTTTTTAAGCAGCACCATTCCTTTTTTAAATACAGGATAAAATACAGACTCAGTCATGTATCAAATATTAGCTTATGCGTGTTTATTGGGCAAAAAAAGGCTTCCATAGCTGTTACACGTATCTTGATCGATGCAGGCGGACGTAGGACATTGTGTTCAGGATTACCAGAGAAATGTCAATCATAATATGTTGCTGTTGCTGGCCACCATGAAGAGGTGGGAGCTTTAAAAGGATTACTGTGTAAAGAAATCCAACAGAAACAAGCTTTTACACAGAATGACGCATCAAAATCACAAACAAAATTATATCATCTATTTATTATTTATTCCTCATGTCACAGTTTTGAATGTGTTTGTATCTTTTTTTTTATTCTTGTATCTGTTTTTCAGTCAGTTGAGACAACAGAAGAAGGGTTTTTTTCGTTTTTTTCTCTCACACTCCCTGGTTCTGAAGAAGCTCCGGCCTCCCGGCAAGCTGCTTTATCTCAGAACGTGCAGAACCCAGCGATGTCAGAGGAGAAAACAAGAAGTTAATGATCACGATTCCGTCTTATTATTCTGACAAGAATAAAGTTGATGTCTCGGACGTCAATCTTTCACCAGGCAAAGTTAAAACTAGCTGTTCTATTCAATCTTAATAACGTCCTCCAGAATCCTTGTCTCGGACTATTTTCTGGGCCGTGCTACAAAGAGGAACACAAACTCCTTGTGAATGCATACATGAGCAACCTCTTTTATGGCCAAGGAGGATTTATCTTCAACCCTGTCCAACGTGAGGTGAGAGGACGGAGTCGTGCGCGCCGCGCAGCATTGTTTTTTTGGTAAAGGTTTACAGTTGCAGGGTATGGTTTGATACATGGACTGCTTTATGGGCCAAGCACACTTCTGCTGCTGCATCCAAGGTGGAAATACAGCAGCTACAATTCCTCACTGACCGGATTAATCCCCGAGCTTTGTGTTCAGTTTGGGTACCGTGTGGCCTCCAGCTTCGTGCCAGCACCAAGCTGGGAAATGTGAAAACGCATTCACAATGCCATTTTTATCAGGTCCTCGTCCATTACTTTACACCTGCACCTGTTTGGTCATTTTCTGGCTCTAAATGTACCCGCTGGAGCCAAGGCCGGTGGAGTAGCAGAGTAGAGGTTTTTCTTTTTTTACAAGCGGTGCAGTGCAAGGCTTTAGTTGGTGGATGCACACGGACACATCTCTCTGGAATTTAATAGAGCCTCTTTTCCTCTTTCATTTTCTCATCCATTTAAATACAGATTTAAATTGTTGTACAGCTTGAAAGCAATCAATGCACCAACTAACACGGTTAAATCCTCTGACAAAGCAGCGAGATCTAACACATGCCAACCTTCTACAGTGAATACTCTGTTTTGATAGATCATGGTTTTTCAGCAGAGCAGATGGTTCGAAATATTACACGACCAATAAGCCTCAGCTAGAAGAAGCCCATTAGAGGCGACAATCGGAACGGTAGCGAGTTCTAAATGCTTCAGCGTTGCAGTTGAGAACAAAACACAGCGCCAAAGTTGTGTAATTAATCTCATCATCAATATTTAAGATGCAAATTGTATTGCCAGTTTTCTCATCAGCATAATCTTGAGCTTCCGCCCATTGTTCGTATGACTGAATTTTAAGCTCAGTGATGGGATGTTTTTTGACGAAATGCATTTTTTGGGAGTTGTAGTTGACTTCTCACCTTACATTTTTATGTAAACAGACAAGTTATTTTCGTATTCAATTGTTCTAATTCATCAGCTACACCAGTCACGTTTTCTCTACTGGAAGGGCCCCATAGAGGGCACTTCATCATGTTTTCTCCATTGGAAGGGCCCCATAGAGGCCACTTCATCACGTTTTCTCCATTGGAAAGGCATCCTAGAGGGCACTTCAGCACGTTTATTTCCACTGTAAGGGCATCCTAGAGGGCACTTCAGCAGGGTTTTTCCACTTGAAGGTCATCATAGAGGGCACCTCATTATGTTTTCTCCACCATAGGGGCATCCAAGAGGGCACTTCCGCTGCGGATTGTTTGAACATGGGGGCATCGAGGGGGTCTCTCGGCCCCCACTACACCCATCCCCCCGAAACTACCAGTTTCTCCAAATACAAAAACTTTGTAAATTGCTTAAATGGAGAAAAAGTACAAAACTTCAACTTCTAGAACCAGGTGAATGTCGATTAATTTATTTAATTTAATTAATTTATATTTTTATTTGGCGCTTGGACTCTACAGGGAGATTTGTAATTGAGGACCGTCTGCCCCTATCAGCAACAAGATAAATCCCGCCGTAGAGTCCAGACCTGGTGGTGGCGGTGGCTGATGAGACTGATAGAATAATGAGTTGATGAAGCTGATGGTTCTGTAAAGATTGGGCGGAGATGGGGAGGTGGAGGGGTGCGTAACGGCAACATAGAGACAGTCATATTTAAAAGAGACAGTGGCAAGATGAGAGGCTCACTATGTAATTGTTTCGTTGTACTTATTGGATGGAGGAGACCAGCTGATCTAAACAGCTGGTGTCATGATTGACAGCCCCAAACAATGACAGCAAGTAAATAATGAGTGAGCATGCCTGAGAAGTGATTGGCAGATGAGAAATATGAGAAATAAATTACGGGCTTGCAAGAGTATGGTCTTCTGACTGAACTTATGCTTTAGCGTCATGTAAATCCAATGCCATGAGATCAATGCCGCACAAAATGGGAGTGAAATGGAAGCCACGCCACGTCAAGGCCGTTGAGAAAAACCTGACGATTTTAATACATTTTCATCTCAAAGGTCTAAAGAGCATCCTGCCCAAATTTGAAGTCGATCACATTAATTCTGTAGGAGGAGTTCGTAAGAGTACAAAGGCTGAAAATGGCGAAAAATGACAATAAAGCCCAAATTGGCCGAATTACTGTAGCGCCCCCTAGAGTCTCAATGGCATACAAATTTCAGGACATGTTACAGGATGCAATGGGCACATATGCTCCAAATCCTGTGACACTAGGCCCAATGGCTTTGAAGTTATAAGTATTGATGTACAAGCCACGCCCCTGAGAAGTTCATTGGTCCCTATCTTATGAATGCAATAAGATATCAACGATCTTTTAATATGTTTTAATGATCTAGGTCCAATAATGATCAACAGCACATTTGGTATGAATCGGACCCAGCGTGTAGGAGGAGTTTGCAAGAATAGGTTTTTCACATAATTCAAAAAGGCGGAAAATCTAAGTAGGCGGAGCTTAGGGGTCTGAGAGGCTTTTTGTAGAACAGGTGGAGATGGACATTTGTGTCAAATTTCAAGTCAATCGGACAAACTGGCTGAGGAGCGCCACCAGTGCAACTTCTAGGGGGCGCTAGAGAACAATTCTTTAATACACAAATATGACACCTATATCACATGTCTATTTTCACCAAGCCTGACAAGCGTGCCAAATTTTGTGAGTTTTCGAGTATGGCAAGTACCCCCAATATGCACCCAATTGCGTCCTTCGAATTTCAATAGGGTCCTCCCGGATTGACTACGTCAGTGCTCGGACCCTAATTAACTAACAAACGAAACAGTAGTGCAATATGTAGCAAACAACAATCAAAGGTGCTATAGTTGCTATAGCACCATAAATGCACATTACTAACTGCTCCATCCCCGAAGTCTTTGTGCATTCTCGCCTCGCAGGTTTCTGTGGATCGTGGTTAAATCTGGAACCTGGTCCTACGTCCTGCTGTGGTCCTCCCCGTCACCTACTGCTACTATTACATGAATCATTTCTGTCTTGTGAATTGAACGTGTTGTAACTCTGTTATGATGTTCATTCTGTACACATGACATCTATTTTCGTACTCTGTCCATCCTGGGAGAGGGATCCTCCTCTGCTGCTCTCCTGAAGGTTTCTTCCATTTTTCTCCCTGTTGAAAGGGTGTTTTTGGGGGGGGGGGGAGTTTTTCCTGAGTCGATGAGAGGTTCTGGGACAGAGGATGTCGTTGTGAGCAGATTGTAAAGCCCTCTGAGGCAAATTTGTAATTTGTGATTTTGGGCTATGTTAGGTTGTAATAAAATAAAATGACTTACACTTGTAAACAAGGAATGTCTATGTATAAATTCCGATACTTAAAAAGGATAATTAATAAGGAATAGTGAGCCTTATGGGAAGGAGTATGCGTGACATAGAAGACAGCCACATTGAGTTTCTTACTTAGACTTAGTTCAGGTATGCATGGAATGAGATAGAGAGAGGGGGATGGATACTAGTCTCCGAGATGAACACAAAGGGCAATAAAACAACTCCACTTGAGTGGGGTTGTTCTGCTGAACTTTACGAGAAGGTGGAGAGATGACTTCAAGTGCCATAAAGCCTGGAGGAGACGATGCACCGACGTGACCGATCCAAATGCTGATTCTAGCCATGTTAAACTTTTAGCCGAATATATGTTGTAAAACTGAGCCAATGAGATGCAACGATGTACATTTTTCATTGGACTATATAATCAAATGTACCAGTCAGTTCGAGGCTCTCTTAGGTCAATGCGCACAGACAGTTAACTCTCGCAGGCTGCTTTTTTAAAAGCATCTGTTTAAAAGCTGTGGCCTGCTATTGGCTCATGAATCCTCAGCTGAGGATTATGCACTATATTGCCAACTTTTATTAAATTGATTTTTATTATAACCAACTGAATCCAGAAATTCTCTTCCAAGTCCGCCCAAAGATTCTGAACACTAAGAGCTATACAAAAATAAATTGAATTGAATTGAATAGTGGGTGTTTTATTTGGCCAGAGGTGATTTATTGTAGAGTGATATTGCAGAGGGCAGGAATGATCTCCTGTATCTGTCCTGGTGACAGCGGAGCTGGAGGAGTCTGTTGGAAAACGTGCTCTGCTGTCCCTGCAGTAGGTGGTGGAGGGGGTGGTCCGGGTTATCCAATAACTTCTTTAGTGTCCTCCTCTCCACCACCTTCTCCAGACTGTCCAGTTTGCAGCCAATGATGGAGCCGGTCTTCTGAACCAGTTTGTTAAGTCTGTTGGTGTCTCCGGCTCCAGTGCTGCTCCCCAGCAGACTACGGAGAAGTACAGTGCACTGGCAACAACAGACTGGTAGAATATCTCCAACATCTTGCTGCATACATTAAAGGACAGAAGTTTCCTCAAGAAAAAGAGTCGACTCATCCCCTTCTTGTACACAGCGTTGATGTTGATCTTCCAGTTTAGTCTGTTGTCGACAGAGACACCCAGGAACGTGTACTCCTCCACAATGTCCACATCCTCTCCCAGAACTCTCAGCGGTTGTGGAGCAGTCATCTTCCTCATGAAGTCGACCACCATCTCTCTGGTCTTGGCCACGTTCAGAAGCAGGTGATTTCTACCAGCCCACTCCACAAAGTCATCCACTACTGTCCTGTACTCCTCCTCCCGTCCATCCTTAATACACCCGACCACTGCAGTGTTATTAGAGAACTTCTGCAGATGGCATGACCCCGAGTTGTACTGGAAGTCGGTGGTGTACAGGGTGAACAGGAAGGGAGACAGAACAGTTCCCTGTGGAGCTCCTGTATCACTGACCAGATCAGATCAGACAGCACATTGCCCAGTCGGACAAACTGTGGTCTGCCTGTCAGGTAGTCAGTGATCCAGGAGACGGTGGACGCGTCTACCCCTACCACCCACAGCTTCTCACTCAGCAGCAGTGGTTGGATGGTGTTGAATGCACTGGAGAAATCAAAGAAAGTGATTCTCACAGAGCCATCGATTCCATCTAGGTGCACCTGAGCTCGTTGCAGCAGGTAGATGATGACGTCGTTCACTCCCACACGGGGCTGGTATGCAAATTGCAGAGGGTCCAGTGAGGATTTCACCTGCGGTCGGAGATGGGCCAAGACCAGCCTCTCCAGCGCCTTCATCACAAGTGATGTGAGGGCAACTGGCCGGTAGTCGTTGAGGCCAGATGGAGTCATCTTCTTTGGGACAGGAACCAGGCACGACGTCTTCCACAGCACCAGGACTTCCTCCTGCTTCAGGCTCAGGTTGAAGAGGTGTTGCAGGACGTCAGACAGCTGGATGGCGCAGGTCTTCAGGACCCTGGGGCTGATGAAGCAGGTCTTCAGGACCCTGAGGCTGATGCCGTCAGGTCTTCATGACCCTGGGGCTGATGAAGCAGGTCCTCAGGACAATGGGGCTGATGCCGTCAGGTCCTGCAACCTTGAATTGGTGGAGTCTCTCCAGCTGTCTCCTAACCTGGCCGGTCGTCACAGAGAGGGGGGCAGGGTGGTAGTGGTGTAATTGGTGGAAGAGCCCTTTGAAGTTGAGGGCTCTGTGTCCATGCAGCTCACCAGGGGGGACGGAGGAGGGAGGAGGGGAGGTAGCAGAGGTGTTTGGCAGGTGTGGTGTGTGGAGGAGACAGATGAGAGCTGTGAGCTAAACCGGTTGAAGAAACAGTTTAGCTCATTGGCCCTCTCCAGGGAGCCCCCTGGTTGACTTCCTCCAACCTTGAAGCCAGTTATCTGCTTCATCCCGGTCCACACCTCCCTCACGTTGTTCTGTTTTAGTTTGGCCTCCAGCTTCCTCTTGTAGGAGTCCTAACACTTCCTGAGCTTGAATGAAGAACGTTGAATAAAGAAAAGATGAATCTGCATTCTGTTGTAAACCGGGTTATCAAAATATTCATCAGTTAAGGTGGTATGTAAACATGTACTGTGCCGTGGAAAATTAATGTTGTGTTAGGTTGGTATATTGAAGACATTCATACTTGTCAAATCAGTCAGTAAGTAAATACATCTGGTCTTAAGCTCAAAGACTGCACAACAACAAACTTCATACAATTAAAGAAATTGCAAAATGGTGGTGGTGAAAATATATGAGGAGAAGAGGAAGTCAGTATGTTGAAGTAAACAATGATTCAAAACCTTGGAAAGGTTTTTCTCACAGTTTAATGAATTAGGAGGTGCATTCAGTATGTTTGTAAGCCCTGTTCTGGTGAGAAGCGGTGAATGTAATCAAACCTCTCTCTCTCTCTCTCTCTCTCTTTGTGTGTTGTCGTGTGTAGGCACCGTACACACGACAACACACACTCTCTCTCTTCACCTGCAATGTCTTCATATCCCAATTCCCTTAGAATTTATGATATTCAGCAGCCTGCGAAAAGGTCAAAGTCAGTTTGTCAAACACTCATTCTGTCCATTCATCAAATCAAATCTCACAAACACATGGAGCTTGACCTTCATTTCCCTTTGTATAAAAAAAAAGCGGGATTCACCACATACTTCTATGGCTCTCTGCCACTGATAACTGGCAAAATTCCATATGAAGGACAAAAAAAGCTGCAATATATGATTGACCAGTCATTGGGGAAATACAGAAGGAAAACTTTGATTCATTATTATCCGGAAAGTATAAATCGGCTTCACACACACCCAAATTTGTCAAGGATACATTTCTGGCCTTGTTTTTGTATTTTTACGTGCAATTTGTTGATCTTTCTTCTATGAAAGATGTCACTTTCAAGGCTCTTGAAGTTATTGAGGCCTTTAGAAAAATTCAAAGGGCCATATAGGTTGTCTGCGCAAGCAGCTTATTTTGACTCATATTTACATTTGTTTGTTAGGCAGCGACCTCTACTAGCCGCAGTAATTATGACGGTAGTATAAAGAGAGTCCGCATATAGAGGAGGTCAGGGTGGATGGATGGGTCGACAACCACAGGGACCCTCACCCAGCAGACCGCTGTTCTTGTCTCATGTGAAATCAAAAGTCACCGCTTTGAGTTATTTTAAGTTACGCACGTAACTATGTTAGCCCATAACCACATCACATACTATGTAACAAATGTTCTTATTTATAACCCAAACCATAATATTTTCCTGAACCTAATCAAGAAGTTTGGGTGCCCAAACATAACAAAGTCAGTTAATTGCGTGTTCAAAACTGCTACCTTCATACAACGTAGCATAAAGCTGTCATTCATGTTGTTTTGGGGGTCATTGACAAACGATCTATTCTGTCCTCTAGGTATGAGGATGTGCTGCGAAACCATGGTGATGACTCAGTGGTCGAGCAGGTTGACTTCTATCAGATGATCGGCAGTTCAATCCCCAGCTCTGCTAGTCCATATCGATGTGTCCTTGGGCAAGACATTAACCCCGACCCCAGTTAGTCCTGATGGGCAGGTGGCACTTTGCCTGTGTAGCCTGTGTAACGTATGCAGAGGTCCTTGCTCCGGAAAAGAGGGGAAGTGAGGGAGGAAAGAAGGGGGGGAGCAGGTTCCGCACCTAACACGGTGGTTACTCCTCAGTTGCTTATCCCAGTGATCCCAGAGTAAATAATAATACTCACCAATATAGGTATAATGCCTTCGGCCTTTTATCTCACCCCGTAGTCTGATTGTTAGGGTTTTAATGAGATTATGGGTTTTGTCGTGGGTGTTTTCAGCTAATGCTGTAGGTCCCCACGATAGGCTGTAACTCGTCTCAACCCTTATCAAGTGAGTACGTATAACGTCTATACAATCTCACTACCTATTTTGTACACTCACATTTTTAGACACACTGCAAAGTTTTCATCCAGGGTTCTTACCTTAAGTTCCTCTGGTAGCGTCGGTCGTCACCTCAGAATCACACTTGTTCATGGACAGGGGAAGAAGGTTACTCTGCTTAAAGAACCAGTCTGTAGCTTTAGTCCCAGTTCCTTACTAAATGGTAAGGCTGTGGTTTTATTTCAGTTTCTTTCTTTTTTCTTTTTTTCCTTTACAAGTTACAAAACAGGTCTAACTCAATGAAACAGTTACAGTGTCAACATGTTAAAAGATCTAAGTGTTTATTCTCTGACGGTAGAGGTAGCTCTGTCACACATCAAGCCGGCTTCTCTGACATTAGAGATAGCTTGTCACACTCAAAACCTGTTCCCCTGACGGTAGAGATAGCTTGTTTCCAAGCCTTTTCCTCTGACGGTCGAAGTCATTCCAGGTTTCTATATAGTTGCACACATCAAGCCTGTTTCTCTGACGGTAGAGTAGCTTTAACACTCAAACCTGTTCCTCTGACGGTAGAGTAGCTTTAACACTCAAACCTGTTCCTCTGACGGTAGAGTAGCTTTAACACTCAAACCTGTTCCCCTGACGGTAGAGGTAGTTTGTTTCCAAGCCTTTCCTCTGACGGTCGAAGTCAATCCAGGTTTCTAAAAACCTGAGAGATTCCCTGTCCTAGTCTCAGAGAGTTAGGAAAATCCCAGCCTTCTAAAAACTGGGAGCCTGTCCCAGCTCTCAGAGAGCTAGGGAAATCCCCCGTCTCCTATCAGGGGATAGGTTAAATAGACACAGAAGCGGTCCACTCCTCCTCCTCTTCACGTGTCACACATCATAATACATCCTGTCTCCAATCAGAGTACAGGAGGTTCGTTGCCTTTATATGGTAATAATAAATGAAGAATCCTTTTACACAGGATACGTTATATAATACCCATTATACAGAAAAGATTATACATTATAGCATCTTATGCAGGTTATATGTACACAAGCATACTTTTAGACTTTTCATATTTTTCCTACGATCATTCAACACCTGCCATCAGTGTATCAATGTGTATAAATGGGTGCAGTCCATTTACCATCCATATCTAATGTTCCAAATCCTGATCTTTTATAAAATAATTTAAAGATCACACACAGACACTACAGTTCAATACCGCTCTGACCAGTTAGAGACAAATATATAAAAGTAATCGTATCTGTTCAAACCTTAAATCAGTCGACAAACACTCTCAGTTGATTGACTACAAAAAGTCGTGTCAGACGCTGTACAGCATGTTGACTACAGGAATGTGATTTGTGTTCCTTTACAGATTAATTCACACACACACACACACACACACACACACACACACACACACAGGAGACCCTTCCCACAAGACACTCACATATATTTTCAGTCAGTTGCTGTTTGCAAAGATGACAGTGATATGTGTGTGTGTGTGTGTGTGTGTGTGTGTGTGTGTGTGTGTGTGTGTGTGTGTGTGTCCATGGTTGTGTGTGTATGTGTGTGTCCACTGTAATATGTCTCCAATCGGGTTAATATCAACTGAGTAGTGCTGAGGGCGCTGCCGTGGTTATGACCTCCTTAACGCCCGGCCGTGTTTTATGGCTGATGCACCACGACAGACCGTTAATGGGGGAAGAAAAGGAGAGAGTAGCAGATGAGGAGAAGCAGCAGATCACCAGAGAAAGGGTAAGACATACTTTCCATCATGCATTTGCCCAAAAAACATTTCAACTTAATACAATTTCCTTTCATACAGACTTTCATATTTGTCCGCTCTGACTTATTAATATTTGCTGCCGCAACAATCCAGTTTCCCCACGGGAGTCATGACACGTTCATCTTTGCACGTCTTAACATGTTGGAGGAGTGAGGTTAAAGAATGTTTGCTATCAAGCTTATTAAGGTTTATGTTATTAAATCCTAGCCGTGCTAGCAGTGTGGAATATATCTTCTTCTTAATAATAATAATAATAATACTTAAATTGTATATAGCGCTTTTCTGAGTACACAAATATGCTTTACATAGGGCAGAGACAAATAGAAAAAAAAAATAGAATGACAAAGGAGCAAACAAAACAAACAAACAGAACAAGAAGCTGTGCGGAAAGAGTCATGTAGTGGAGGGTAGGGATCAGGGGTTAGCAGGAGAAGGCCAGTTTGAAGAGGTGGGTTTTGAGGGCTATCTTGAAAGATGATAGGGTGGGAGCCTGATGGATGTGGAAGGGGAGGGCATTCCAGAGCGGGGGTGCAGCAGATGAGAAGGCCCTGTCACCCCAGGTCCGGCGCTTGGTCCTGATGGTCTTCAGAGTGATTGCACTGGCGGACCTGAGGCAACGGGTTGGGGCGTGGAGGGGGAGGAGGTCTGAAAAGTAGGGAGGGGCCAGGTTGTTTAGGGCTTTGTAGGTGGTGAGTAACATTTTAAAGTCTATCCTGTATTTGACCGGGAGCCAGTGGAGGTTGCGTAGGACCGGGGTGATGTGTTCAAAGCGGCGGGTGGAGGTGAACAGTCGAGCGGCAGAGTTCTGAACATATTGGAGTTTATTGATGATTTTGTTGGGAGAGCCATAGAGGATGCTGTTGCAGTAGTCGAGTCTGGAGGTTATGAGGGCATGGATGAGAATTTCAGTGGTAGCTGGGGACAGGGAGGGCCGGGTGGTGAGAGTGGAGTGGGTGACTGAGGTGATAGTCTTGGAGGAGAAGTAGAGTTGGGTGTCGTCAGCGTAGCAGTGGAAATCGAGACCATGACGACGGATGATTTGTCCAAGGGGAAGGATGTAAATGATGAAGAGGAGGGGACCAAGCACGGAACCTTGGGGGACACCGTGGGTAACTGGTGAGGTGGAGGATTTACAGTTGTTTATGGCAATGAATTGATGTCGGTCTGAGAGATATGAGGTGAACCAGGAGAGGGCAGTGCCAGTTATGCCAAGGGAGTACTGGAGACCTGAGAGGAGGATGGAGTGGTTGATAGTGTCGAAGGCGGCGCTGAGGTCAAGGAGGATGAGGATGGTGAGGAAGCCAGAGTCAGCAAAGAGAAGTATGTAATTTGTGATTTTCAGTCGGGCGGTTTCTGTGCTGTGTTTTGAACGGAAGCCGGATTGGAAGGGTTCATAGAGATTATGGAGATTAAGGTGGGACTTGAGTTGAGATGTAACAACTCTCTCAAGGACTTTGGACAGGTAGGGGAGGTTGGAGATGGGCCGGTAGTTGTTGGGGATGTTGGGGTCAAGACCAGGTTTTTTCAGCACAGGGGTGACAGCAGCGAGCTTGAGTGTGGGGGGTATGAGACCAGAGGACAGTGAGGAGTTGATGGTGTTTGTGATGAGAGGGGAGAGTGAGGGGAGGCAGGCCTTGACTAAGGAAGAGGGCACAGGTGGAGGTCTTCATGCTGGAGACTATGGAGGAGAGGTCCGTTTCAGAGATTGAACTGAAGGATGAGAGTGAGTGGCTTGGAAGTAGGGGAGGGTCATGTTGAGGGCTGGGAGGGGTGGTAGTGGAGGGGGAGGGAGCAGCCAGCTGGTTGTGTATTGCGATGATTTTGTCATTGAAGAAGGATAGAAATGAGTTGCATTTGAAGGAGGTGGAGATGGTGTCCATGGGCTTGAGGAGTTTGTTGATGGTGGAGAAAAGCGTTTTAGGGTTGTTGGAGCCAGATTGGATGATGGAGGAGTAGTAAGAGGAGCGGGCGGTGTTGAGGGAATCTTTATATTGTTGTTGGTGGAGTTTGAAGGCATCAAGGT
The DNA here is from genome assembly GCA_016806645.1 of Ophiodon elongatus. Taxonomy (NCBI): domain Eukaryota; kingdom Metazoa; phylum Chordata; class Actinopteri; order Perciformes; family Hexagrammidae; genus Ophiodon; species Ophiodon elongatus. The sequence continues at coordinate 319,895 of JACSYO010000850.1, read as the reverse complement.
GAACAGAGAGTCCAGTTTTGTTGGCAAGACGTTCCAGTTGACGGCCCCGCACTTTGAGGTGGTGAAGTTGGTCAGTGTACCAGGGGGCGGAGTGGTTGAAGGAGACAAGTTTGGATTTTTTGGGGGCGATGACGTCAACATATATTGCATCACCTTATAACTTACCTGGCTGGAAGGAGTCTCTGCCCAGCTGCCTGTGTGTCCATTTCTCGACTACACTCATCCGACATATTGCTGAGGATCCAAGGTTACTGCAGAGTCAAGTTTGAGCTCCCAAGATCTAAGGGACATATTTATTAGTGGTGTGGTATTTACACACTGTGCGGTGTATTGAGAGGGGACTCCTAAGAACTGTTACACCGCCGAATGCGCATGCTGGGAACAGTTCGCTCTCCGTCGATGTTCGCGTTAGATTTTGCACCCAAAGTGACACGTATAGTCTCGTATTGCTGGGGCTCTGTTATGGCAGGTGTGTTGCTCTGGACCCAAAGAAGCGTTAGTCGGGTCAAAGTCTTAATTCAGCTATAAGGCTTTCGACCAAATTCCTGAGGCGTTCCCATCAGCCTTAACTGTACTTTGTGTTTGATGCTAATTAACAAATATTAGCATACTAATATACCTATCGGCCCTATGCTCCCTCAGCATCATCCTTGGGCTATGTTAAAATCTGTCTATAATTTTTTTGAGGAATCAAGCTAACAATATCAGATAACAGACTGGCTAGTCCGTCTTTGCCTTCATTTGTTAGGTTGGTTAGGTATAGGCACTTGGAGTGAGATTGGTTAGGGTTAGGGTAAGAATATTGGGGTAAGCCAATCAGAGGCAGAGAAGGGAAAGAAATATCAGGGCCCGGAAGGTCAGGTGTCTCATTCTGCATATTAATTAGCCATGAGCTAATGTTCGTTCCGAGCCACCTGTTGTATGTAGAATGTTGGACGAATGGGCTTTCAGTTCAACGGGACTTTTTTTTTGTATGGACTTCCTTAGCAAAAAAATAAAAATGGGAGCAGGACAGCACTCCAGTTGCAGATGATTCATTTATGAACGGATGTTTCAGGCAGACCCACTTCCTTAAAGCATGGTGCAGCGCTATTAGCTGTATAACATAATTAAGGTCAACAATATAGCCAATCATCCAAAGGGAAAAGCTCTCGACAACCAAACTAAATCTCACCAACCATAGTTATTTGTTTCACAAAGGGGACAATTAGAAATCTATCTAAATGGCATTAACGTGCATCTCTCAGCACACATTGTCTATTTTAGCTACACAAAAACTACACATATACACACATAAACACACACACACACACACACAAAGGAAAAAGGCAGCTAAAGAAAAGGGAACACAAGGCGAGGAGGTGAGAAAAGTGGAAACGAGAAGAAAGGGCAAGAAAGGCAGGCAAAATCATCTCAGTGGGGATGATGACGACGGAGCAAAGAGTCACAGAGGATGGAAGAGAGGGGAAGAGAGTGGGGGGGAAGATAGTGACTTAGAGAAAAGAGAGGTGAAAGGGGAGACAGGGGATTGGACGACAGTGATGCAAGCTGGATGGGAAATGTATTGAGCACAGCGGTACCTCTCCCCCCAGTCGTTCCAGTTCACTGACTCGCTGGAAAATAGGATGAGTGACTGGGTCTGGACAGGAGGGAAGAGATACCGAGCGGATGAAAAATAACACTTTATAGAAAAATACCTTATTACAAGCAGGGCTACAAATGTTAGTCACGCTGTAAAATACCGTTTGCTACTGAAGGACATGTGACCCACATTCGTAGCAGTGGTGGTGGTGGTGGTGCTTTAGTTAGTCAAAAGTTGACATATTCAAGGAAACACCTGAATAAGTGAGTAGTGAAACATCAACGGCAACCGCTTCCACACGGGAGACGAGCGCTCATAGAGCGGTTGGATGAGTCACCAGATATCAACCCTACCCCAAAGATTTTATGGCAGATTCTGGAGGGTCAGACGGAGCTTTCCACCGCCATTCATCGGATGAGGGGCTCTCTGGAAGAATCAGTCACTTTTTGTAGTTTTTCTTTCTATCCACGTGCTGTTTCCAACCCGTTCTTACTCCCAACTCGTCAAGTAACGACGCTCGGTCAGTGCCCTGTCTGATGCCGACGCCCTTTAGCGCCCTTTAGCGCCTGTGTGCGATGGACCGGGCTCTCAGCTGAATCCAGAGTAAACCCACGGAAGTCATTATGAGACACAAACACAGGACTTTCACCCAGCGGACCGCTGTGTGTGTCCTATGTTGTCACGTCGGTCGTCAGTTAGTCCAGTTAACGTCAACCACGATCTTTTCCTACTATCTTTTCCTAATCAAGGAGCTTTGTTGGCTGAACCTAACTTCCAGTGAAGAAGGACGTTTATTTAGAAAAAGACACTCTGCATGTCACAAGCGTTTATGGACTCACCGTCCCACGTCTGAAACTGACCCTGGAGAGGGAGCCAAAGCGTCGTCGTTTGAAGCTTACGACCACAGACCAAGCCTCAGTAGTTGAGTTAGGAGCTTCATACACATTTTCTGTTTGTGCGTGAAGAAATATTAGTGGAAGAGCGACAAATTTGACAAAAAAAACATCTTGGTGAGCCAACTCTTACCATTAACATTACAGTAGTTGATGGAAACACACATTTGCATTCTCTCTTGCAGATTATCTACAGGGTCCGCTTTTGTACACAGGGACCCCAAAACATCGACACAAGATGAAAGTTCCTCGTAGCAGCTTTAACTCAAGGTCAACTCACGAGGCTTTTTTATAAACTTTCAATTGCATTCCATGGTCTTCATCAGCAGATAAAAGTGTGCATGGTTGTCATGGAGATGGCTCACTTGTGCAGGCACTGCTGGTCTCCTACTGTCCGTCACACATGTTCATTCTCGCCTCGTCCTGATGAGATGCAATGTGAATTATTATTATCATCATCATTTCTTTAATCACTTGAAATCTCTGTCGACAAACTGCGTTGCATTGTTAGAGACGCTGATCACATTTAAAACCACCTGAAACGTTGTCATGAATCTGATCAGAGCCTCCGCACAGTGTGGAGCAACTCATAATATAATAACGGCACATAATGTGCTAAGAGATGTAATGAAACCTCAATTTAATGTAATGAAAAAAAAAAAAAAAAAAATACGAAGGCATAATCAATATCCAATTAGTCTCGGATGTGCAACGAATCTGTTGTGATACTGCTGTGTGTGTGTGTGTGTGTGTGTGTGTGTGTGTGTGTGTGTGCTTTCAAGCATCATTAAAGCCCGTTAATGGTTTTGTTGACAGACAGAAGTGATGTTCATCGTGGTGGAAAGGACAGTCAGATCTGCCTACCTGTCTCTCCCGTCACTCCATCTCTCTAATCTGCCACTCGCTCTCTTCCCCCATCCGAGTCTAGACGTTTGTTTGAAGAGACTTTTCTGGAGGTTAAATAGAGAGCCTTGCTATATTTCTTCCATTTTCTGCCTCCGCCGCTCTCTCTCTCATCCTCGTCGTCTCCTTCTCAACTAATCTGTTTCCTCCTTCTACTCCTATCTTCTCCTTTCCCATTTGCAGTTCTTGGTTTCCCTCTCCCCTCTCATCTTTCACCTACACTTGCATTCCCTTTCTTCCTCTTCTTCTCGTCATTTATTCAGATCTTGAGGGTTAAAATATGATCCAGACATGTCATGTTTCCAAAATCAAAAATGTTTCATGTCATTCCTTAAGTCGCTGTGAAAGTTAACTGGTTATGACGGACAAACCTAAAAAATGATGGATTTATTTTTTCCGGCGTCGCCATGTTTTCTCAAGCCCTCTCTGCCTCCCATCATATCATATTACACACACCTCTTCCAGAAATATATAGCTTGCGAGTGAAGGCACCACCTCAGCTGAACTCCCAGAGAAATGATAGATAAGACAACTTAATGGGTAAGTTTGGCAAAAGCAGAGTGCAAAGCGCTTTCACGCAAACTTCCCTGGGGAAATAACACCAGGGGAGGGGGGGGGGGCAGAAAGTCATCACAGTTGAATGTTTATTAAAGAGACGGAGTACAATGTCAGCGTGCATAGATGACTGCGGTCCCTCATCTGACATTAGCGTCAGATTAAGTCTGGTTTTCAATATAAGGTGTTCACAAAATACAAAATACATATATGGTAATAAGAGTAATTGGAGTAGAGGCAGAAATGTGGGACTCCAAATCCATACAGTAGAAAATGCTTGTTTATGTGTCTTTATGTAGTCAGAAGATGTCCTGCAATCGAAGGAATTTCAGTCATTGTTAGGAATTGTTCATTTATTTTGTTTATTAATATACATGGGGTGCACAAAATCTGAGAAATACCTCACAGTATAATGCAATACAATTCAACAGCACCAGGAGCTAGAGACTCCAAAATGGCCACACAGTTAAATCAATACCTCTATCCAAAACAGTTTCTACACAAACAGAACATTACAGAAATGATATTTCTTGCAGGAATGTTGCGTTAGACAGCATTAGTTTGAGCTAGGTCAGTAGAGTTAAAGCCTTCGTAAATACCACTCAACCCATGACTGTGCACACTAAAATGGGTTTAACATCACAATACATATTCTGGTGTTTATATGAATGGTCCCATCATTATGGGCAAGGGAAGTAGGCCTACTGGTTAAAGAGACAGTTATTTTGTCCTCCTCCCTTTATTAAGCAAAAACTGAACTACTCCACAGAGACCAGCACAGTTTTACATTTTCTTTTTCATTCATAAGGGGCACAGGTAAAAAAAAAAGGTGTATACTTCCTATAAATACAATCCAATTGATAATATGTATGTATTGTTTAAACCTTTGTGAACCTCATTTTGAAAACGGAAGTAGTCACGTGCATCCTTGCCAGCTGACATCAGAGTGCACATTGCCGATTGTTTGTACATACAAATAAGTCACTTGTGCCCTGAAATCAAATTACTTTGGTCCAATTTGACAAACATTTGATACACCAGCCCCGCAATAAATCCAGATTCTACATTTTTGGAGATGTTTTCAACCAACATCTACAATAGACACCTAATAACTGTAACAATCACACTGTCAAACAATTTCCATGAAATCATAGCCTATATGATACACTATGCATGATCAGGATTCTTTACTCTCAATTTAGTATATTTCAATTGTAGTGACCGAGTCTGGCCATGGGGGTGCTAGCCTACGGTGATTAAGAACCTTTGATTGGTAAACAATGGTTGTTTTACATTGCATCTTTGTATGGTGAGCAATGGTTGTTTTAGATTGCATTTCCTTCTAAGTTTTCAAAGGTTTGCTGTGCACCAGTATTATTTACTGTTTCTCAATGTGTGTGTGTGTGTGTGTGTGTGTGTGTGTGTGTGTGTGGAAAACAAAGACAGTTTTCCAGCTCCTTACAGGACACTTTGACAAAACAGCATCACGCTTCGCCGGGCTTCAGGTGTGCTCTATTACACACATATCTCTCACTTTCTCTTTTTCCATCTCCTTCTTCTCTTTAACCTCAATATTGTTCCCTCTGTCCCTTGTGCCCGATCTCTCACCTCTCCTGGTTCTGTGTACAGCTCAGCTCCCTCTACCCTGACTACATGAGTGGTCCTCTTCGCTCCGACACTCTCGGCTCGTCAGAAAAAGGGTCCGTCATTACTCTCTCATCCCACCCTTAATATCCCCCCTCCCACTCCATCACCCAGGGTGGCAGAAGGGATGGAGCCTGGAAGAAAGAGGGATTGGAGAGGAGCCCGAGAGGGATGAAAAAAAGCGGAGGAGAGGAAGGGGAAGATGAGGCATTTCGATGCAAACTAAAGACATTCATCCACAGGGAGCGGGTATCTTTCTACATGATCTATGTCGAGTTTACAGGAACTCTAACGCACTCACACACACACACAACATATCATTTCCAGAGAGCTCGTCTTCCATCATACACTAACTGACAAACGTATGCCTGTAGTACATCACCTCGGGGCGGCGGTGCAACCCGGATAATTCTGTGAGGTTTTCCTCCCTCTCAGACGTGTTCTGTGACGTGTTCAGTCATTCATTTTTTATATGACATTTCATAAAAAGTGTTAAAGTTGTTCAAGGCCTTACACTGATCCAATTACTCTTTGTCTTGTATGGGTTAGACTTGTAGGCAAGTATAAAACTGCAGATACCTCACATCCACCACACTCAGAGTCCCAAAGGACAGCCGGGACATACAGTACATAAGATGACTTTTATTCCCTGTGCCATACAGGCATTGAACACGGAATGATTGCATCAGGGAACACTTGAATATACAGCATGTAGTATACTGTATATGTGTATGTTGTTCATGGTGTGTAGTGTTATGTGAATTGTCTCTACCTTTGCTGTTCTCGGGAGACCCTGCATCAGGGTCTGACAGTCTGCCCCGCTCAGTCCTGGTGCTTGTTCATACCTTCTGTCCAGCGGGCCCCACCATAACAGCCTGGTCCTCCAACAGCATGGTGTTGGTCTCCAAGCAGGGACCGGTGAAGTAGCGAGGATGAAGCTCTTCTCCTGGCCAGAGGAGGAGCCACTGTTGCCGGGTGCGGAGCTCTCCTCCCGCTGCAGCGCGGATTGCACTTCGAAGGCGGCCGCGAAGCCGGGTCTGGGTCCGGGTCCGGGTCAAAGGTCCGTCCTCCACGCTACCGGACACGTGGAGTTTGAGCTGAGGGAGTTTCTGGAGATTGTATGATTTCCCCCACTGCCTTTGGCTTGATGATTGTTGAGACCAGATGTAACTGTTGGTTGGTTTGTTTGGAAGAAATAAAGAAAAAATGCATTCTTCAGACTAACGTCTCAAAAACCGTCAAAGTTCCGCGCAATTTTGATATTTTCAGCCAATCTTTATCACTTAATTCAGACATAGTGGCTTTGTGAACCAAGACACAGTACAATAAGAATATATTAATTGTAGCCAAATGGCAACCACTACACATGATTGACTAAGCCAACAGTGAAGTGAATATATATGTTAGTACTTAAATTGTAAAGGGGTCCTTATATTGATAAACCCACAGAGATCTATCACCCAACTTCACCTGGAGTTCATTGGTTGGTCGTTACTGCTCACAAAGCGCTCATCACCTTCGTTTTCAGCAACAAAACAAAAAAAAAACCCTATCTGCCCTAATCCAACAGGTTGTCAGACACAGTTAGTGATTGGCTGGTGAACATATGGAAGCATTTAGCAGCTAAAGAGGCAGATTCCCCTCAGGGCAAGAGGCATTATTAGCCTCTTCAGAGAGTTGATTTATAAGGTGTGTCCACTCAAACGCATTTACTATCCGATGGAGTGACATGATGTAATGGTAGTTGTGTCACAAAAATCTGAATCATTATTTGATAAAATATAGAAAATAAAGGTTGATATATTCCAATCCTGGGTTTAAATTTTCCCCTTTCCTCTCTCTTAGTTGTCTGCAGGAAGTTTTGATGGAAGTGCCACTCGCATTGGCCGCACTTACGGTCTATTTTGAGGCTGCCTCAATCAGACCGCAAACCTTTTTCAGTCAGCTCCAAACCTTTATGGGCATTTGCGCTATAATATAATTTTTACAATATATTTTGGGTACCGGACCTATAGACGGGGCAGATAGCGGTCGCAAATGATGCACAATTCATGTTGCTATCAGCGGCCGCATTCCATTCTTTGTGAATTCGCCCCTCATTGTTTATTCGTATAAATATGTATCCTTCCTCAACACATTTGCAAAGCATATTTGGGGAATTTGAAACCTGTTTTGTTTTATGTAAGCTAGCTAACAGTGTTCTTTGGCCATGCCTTCTGTTGGCGCATTGCTCACCAGTTTTTGGGAACATTACCTGACACAGACATACTCTTCTGGGAGTAAAGGGGGGCTGTGAGTCAAAGATACAAACAAACTGGGACCCTATCCTCAAAACCTTGCTGCTTTGCGCCATTAGCTGTCAAATGCTCTAAGGGGGACCTTTTTAAAGTTGCAATCAACGCTGAAGTTCCTTGAGTTGCAGTTCAGCTGATGGCAACTATGTTGCTCCAAAAAATAAACAAAACACAAAAATGTAATGACAACTTTTGTCTTTCTTCTTTTTTTGGCTACAAACAACCGACGACATGGTAATCGAGCAGCAAATGCGAGTTCGAGCAGCCAATGTGAATTCCAGGCTATGAAACACTGTGCTACTAATTGGTTCCTGAAAGCCCCAGTAGAGTATGATTTTGTCTTTAAGTGGTCAAAGCTTTATCGCGAAGACAATAGTTCAATGGACCCTTAAAGACAAAAGCACCTTTAGGAGCCAGGTGTCTAGACAAAATGCTAGTTGTTCCTTTATTTGTCTCAATGGGCAGTTAAACAAGTTCCACAGAAAGTACTAAAACCATTCTATTTGTCCTTTGTCCTTCCTAACGCCTCGGAGGCCCAAGGCATCTCTGCTGCAGGCTCTTACTACATGTGTACACCAGCAGTAGTGAGACAAACTGTTGGCCAGAGGGATTTAGGGCCCTAAACATGGGATAGAGGTGACGCCCACCTGCTTCATTTACCCCATGCCTGGGCAAAGTAACGTTGCTCCTGTTATCTCGCCAACCACCTTCACTTTCATCATAAAGTGTGTGAAATAAAAGACACCAAGAAAGTTTTGAGGGAAAACTTCCCAGTGTTGGTATGATGTCTTTTTCCCTCTAATTTGGCTCCACGCAGTGAAACAACAAAGAGAACAGCCAGGCACAATGAACATCCAACAACATTGCAAAGCAAAAACCATCGGAAGCATCAGGTTAAAACATGGAAACCAGAGCCTACAGTCCTAATGTCTCCCGACTCAAAGAGCTCTCCTCGGCGGGCCAGAATGAGTTTATTGGCCCCGGTTACGAGCAGACTTGACATGAAGCGAACTGCAGATAAAGGGGAAATTGTAACTCTTGATAGCTGGCTAAGTCTCGGTCAGCAAAATGTTTGGCCTGGAGGGAGAGTAGGGGAGAGGGAGAGGGGGAGGGAGAGGGAGAAATTCTGCTTAGAATGAAGTTTCTACTGATGCTGATCATTCCTTTAAAAGTTGCGAGGTTATTGTTCTTGTAGCCAGGGCAGAGAGTTAATGGGAGCTGGATGGAGTGACTGTGGTGTGTGACTCTGTATGTGTGGAGGGCCTGGAGTACAGGGCAAGTAGAAACTAGGGAGGAAGTGATTATTCGTTAATGCAATTTTTGCAATTTACCCGGTTGTAACAACGGAATTAGCCAAAATGACTGATTGTGTGCTTGCTTCCTGCCCTGGCCTGCCTTTACTGTCACATCACGTTTTAGTATACCGGACATAAATTAGCATGGTTCCAAACCTTTGAGTCACGTCCCACATCTCTGATTCCATCAGAGATTCAAATAGGTCTGATACGTCCGTTATCCCCATCTTTAAGAAACAACCGTGTTTAGTAAGGCAGGATTTAGAATGGGGATTGTGATCTCCCTCAGATAGAGCCAGAATCTCCCCCAAACAAAAAATGGCAACAAGTGTGGATGGGATACATGTAAATACCAGAAATAAACTCTTAACTCTGTGCGTTCAGACGGAATGCAAGGCGAATTTTGGAGTTTTAAAAGTGTGCAATAAAGGCGTATTCTCCGTGACGCCCCCTGAATTGAAGTGAAGACGCATCCGTGCTGGTTTGCAATGTATCGACCAATCGCAATGACTGGGGTGAGGCCCTCGCAGTCTGCCTGGGGGATTCAACTCGGCGGGTCAAGGGTGGCCGCTTGGTGTGGGGGGGGGGGTCTCCTCTTGGCAACTCTACCTGGCGCTGATTGGCTTAACTTAAAAATGCACAAAATGTTCTTCCATGGAGAACATGCCTCTTGAACCCCTCAGTGTCCGAGGTCCACCCAGCAGGCAATAACAAAATCATGTGGGAAATTGTCGCTGTTTAGTCCTGTGCGCTACGAAGCCTTACAAGTGATCCACTCGCATCCCGTAGAAGTCATTCGAGGTAAGCTTTGTGTCAGTGTTTTTTTATATTTTTAATAACGTAATTATTTTCAATAATCGAGAATAATGCAAACTGCTAGCACAGCTTGTTGGAGCTGGTTGGAAACATGAATACAATGTTGGGCTGATCGATGAAGTGAAAACAAAACTAGTCTGTGTGATCAGCAGGCCATCTGAGCCTCAGATACGTTGGCCAGCAAAGTGTGATCAAAACATGAATTCTGCCCATTTGGAATATGATCAAATAGTTATATTTGGTTTACATCAGAGATATAATTAGACGACTGGAGAGTGAAGACCTTTACAGTTGGTAAAAATCTTGAGGTTCGTTAGACCAGTTAAGGGACCTTTTTAATTTTCTTTCAGCATTATTGCTTGAGAAGACTGAGGCATAAAGCCACGTTTATACTTCTGGCTTTATACGTGCTGTGAGGCTAACTTTACTTAATAGTTTAGCCTGTGTGAGGCCCCACGAGGTGAGGTGAGGTGAGCCAACCCTTCTTTCTTTAACTTCTGGACGCTGCTTTTAATGCGGTGAAATACACACTGCTCAGTCCACACAGGCTTCTCTCTTTCTGTCTCATTCTCCTTGAGTCAGCTCAGCACTTTTAATTACTAGTTAATATTACATGAACTTGTGAAGATGAAGAGCTCTCTCCCTTTCACTGTTTCTCTGCCTTCCTCGCTGCCTTCTACGATCATTAATGGCTCCTCCGTTAATGGAGTGCTTTGGTTGAAAAAACCCTGATGTAAGATGCATTAAAAAAAAACATTACAAAAAGCAGGAAAGTATTTTTTTCTTCTTTTCGGCCTTTACCTGCCAAATGGAGGAATCAATTGCACTTACATCAAACTGATTATTTCCTTTTGCTTAGATCGTGCTTTTTTGCTTTCCCCATTTTTCTTTGTCACCGGGTAAACTAATTTCCTGTTCTGCTACTGTGCAAACAGTTTTAAATTTGACACATTTTGTAACAGCACAAGGCCAACTTTTACTGTGAATGCGAATGGTTAAGACGCTTCCGAAAATTAAGGCAAAGTCCCGCCCCTTCCAGTGGACCTCGATGGGACCTTATTTCGTAAAACAAATCTGTACGGTAGCCAATGGCGAGAAGCATATACATTTTTTTTACCCGTTTAATTAAACATATGATGTTCGCCGATTTAAGAGATACTTTTGCACGTCAGGAAATCCTCTTATCGTAAAAAAAAGAGACTACAAACCGAAAAGTCTTAAAAGTGACGTCTCTCTCTGAAGCTACGCTGACCGTGTGTTTTCCGACCGGGATGTACTCACACAAACAACAGGTCTTTCTAGTCAAAAAGACTAGCTGGTTAAAACACAGCAAGTAAGATGAGCTACATGTGAGCGTGGATATAGCTAAGTTAACCTCGCGAGCTAGCAAGCCAAGCTAACGGCTGCATCGGTGTTGGTGATGTGCACTGTGCGAGAAATGTAGTTCACTGAGCGATTTCACGCAAAATTCAATGTATTCAACGACAAACCTACGACTAACTGCGACTTTCTTGCAAAATCATCTTTTAAATTGACAAACATCCCATGTGTAGTTCATGGTACAACAGAATAAAAAATATATATATATTTGTCCTTTGCTGGTGCCTACTGTATATATTTTAGTTGAAATAAGGTCACATGGGGGACACAACGGAAGGGGCGGGGCTCAGCATATGTTGCTGATGGATTTTCATCAATGTCACTAATCAAACTTTAAAGCAGGGGTGTCAAACTCAATCACAGAGAGGGCCAAAATGAAAAAACTGGGACTACGTCAGGGGCCAAACAGGGTCAACAGCATTTCAACAGGATAGACAGGATATTGGACAAAGTGCAAAAAGAAAACATATTCAGGTCGGCTACATCTTCTGTCCCACACTTGGGCCAGAGCCAGACATGTGTCATCTTGTCTTGGCTGCCAGTTCATTAGGCGCTGTGCTGTGGAAACCCTCAAGATGGAGTAAAGGTGTGTGAGGCGACTCCTGTGTGGGCTTCTGTGTTTCTCTGTATCTTCATCACAGAGAAAAGCTGCTCACACAGGTATGCGCTTCCGAACATGCAGAGCATTCGAGCAGCATGTAGGCGGAGGTGAGGCATCGTTTCGGGGATGGAGCTTGGAAACTGTGCGGTACCTCTGTGTGACAGGGCACACCGCCATGTTCAGAATCTATCTCCTCAAGGAAAGACCCACATTGGCGGTGCTTCAGGCCTTTAGCTCTGTGTTACGCTGCTCATTACGTGTTCCATTTGGAGAGCTTTACCACTCAGCGTTTCCTGGTTGTGATGCAGTGATACAGCTCACCTGTATCCTCGGCCGCATCCTCCCCACTAATCCGTTCTTTTTCGTCGCGCATCGCGGGTGCTCCATCATTCGTCAGACCCATCAGTTTGTCCCGGGGCAGCTTCGCTTCATTCACACATTTGGATTCTTCTTTAAACATGTCTTTTCCCGTGGTTGTGCCATGTATTGATTTGATTCCCTAAAAAGTTCCTCTGTAATGCATGAACTGTTGTCCATCCACGGATGAAGATCGACGGTTGTACCGTATCGCCTTCGTCAGCGCTCTCTTCCACAGCTAGGGAATATGCAATGAAGTCTTCTTTGGGACTTTTAGTACCAGCGGAGTGTGCGTCCTATGTACCGGCGGGCCAGTTATGATAGACATATTATGTTTTCACGCTTGAGTTTGACACGTCTGCTTCAAAGCATAGTCTTTAATCCAGGCCATGGAGTGCAGCCGCTTGTCCATCTTACCAGCTTCTGTAGTTAATTACATTTAACTTATCAGACCCTGATTGGATGATAGAATTTTACTTTGCTGACTTCCTCTCAGCACAAAACAAATATGTGTAAAAGTAGGCAAGACTAGTAGTTATTATCTGTAGTTACAGGATATGGTCAAGGGCAACTTTTTCACATTCCAACCTCCCGCCCCCTCACGTGACGTTAAGGGATGTGTGTTAGCAAATGCCAAGGGCAAGTTAAGGAGGGCGTGTCAGACCATTACTTTAACTCTACAGCGGAGCTCTGACGTTCCTCGGGGGCAGGACATGAACCACCACTGTGAAGAAGATCAACAGTCAGACATTTTCTCCTCTGAGCCATTCCCTTTCCATCCTGCATCCTCTAATCTCTTCCTCCTGACTTACTAATTTTGGAACACAATCAAAAAGTAGGCTATAACATATGTATATATATATATATATACATATGTTATGTGCCTACAAGCACATATGTTATGTGCCTACAATCAAAAAGTAGGCTATAACATATGTATGTATATATACAAATCACTTTTTGATTGTGTTCCAAAATTAGTAACACAGGAGGAATGCGTTTTCGTCTAAATTGGCACCATTAACATCATGTTGAATTAAGAATTTGCAGTTCCTCTGTGCAGTGTAACCTGGGTGTTTAACCATCACTGGACAAATTTGAGACATAACGCGATGATTCTCAGTTCTGAACTCATAAGGAGTGTCCTTGTTCTCATATTTCTTTATTTCCGATTGACTTCAGAGATAAAAATTATCACGGTAAATATGTCTGCGCGTTCAGATTTCATTGAGTTATGAACCTAAGAGGAAGTACGATTTCTGACACAAATTGTTGGACGTCAAAAAGGTTTTCAAGTACCTTAACTGTACCTGAGAAGACTTTCATGCAGCTCGTGGAGGCAGTTTCTTGAACAACCCTGTTGAGACTCAAACGTTCACATAACCTGCATGTGTGGGAAGCGTGATGTGGCAAAATCACTGGCATTAACGTGCGCCATCGGGATACGCCCACAGCTTCCATTCACATGATGGGAATCCAATGAAGTACTCTGTTGGTATCAGTATCACTTTAAAGGGAACTGGTGTTGGTGCAGGCAATCCTAACCTTTACAGATAAACTGGTAAAATCTCCAACCAGACAGACAGATTGCTAAAAATAACAAAAAGTGCTATCAACAGGTAAATAAACCAACAAAAGGAAGTAATGCAAACGTACAAAAGGCTGATAAACTATTAGGACCCTGACACGTCTCCTGTCTGAACTTGAAGAGATGACTTAAAGCTGACTTCCATACCTCCACCTACAAATAACAGCTGACACGAGTGAGCAGCCATGCACGGCACACCCGAAACATGTCTTCTCTCCCCGCTGATTCCATTACGCTGTCAGCTCAGCAATCATGATGTCTGCAACTTCATCACCCCAAATGTTCGGCTGTCAAGTTCACTTTATAGAACAAAAGCAAAAGCATCAAAGTGCTGTCGCCTTGTCAAGCGTCCACATGAGGACGAGGCACCTCGCAGATTATTCCTTCAATCACACCGTCACTTGAAACTCCAGACTGAAACACGGCAAAAATAAACCAGTTACTTTGAACAAAGATGAGAGCCTTCATGCACACATGCACATGATCACACACTTACACACACACGCATACACACACACACGCAAGTTCATTATGTCTGTCTATAATTAGCTTTGGGCTGGAGAGGAAGCCATCATATTATCAGATGACTGAGCACCTGACAGCCACTATGATTTATCAGCTGCATATTGCATTTCCATAATCCCACTCAGACCTTCCTGACCGTCTCTCTTATGTCCTCCTCTTACTTTAGTCCATTCCATTCGTCGTGATCATGGAGGCGAACCCTTCTTCTGCGTCGGCGGCCTGAACCGCTGGGAGGTCATAGGTCAGCCTGCTGCCGGTGGGGGGTTCCGTCTGGGGATTGTGCCAGACGCCACACTGACAGGGAGCAAGAGGCTGTTTTTGTGTAAGCAGTCCATTTAAGCAGTCATATATAGGTCCCCATAGATAACAACTATAAAAAACAACAAAAGAATTTACAAAGTCCGATCTGATTATTTTCTGATAGTTGACAGATTGTCGAATCAGCTTTTTTTCTTCTTCTTTTGCTCATTGATTGACGCGGTTTGTTGTGTGTTGGTTCAGTGAACGCACTTGCATCCGGCCCGCTTCTCGTGGTTGTAGATGGAGAAAGAAACGGCCGATTCTACGCGCCTTGAATTCTAAAAGTATCTGGCACTCTGGAAGTGGTACGTTCTGACATGAGTGCTCTGATTCACAAATGTATTCCTTGATTTTGAATCAGTATCCTTGTGCTGTTGTTAATTAGGCTTTCCGAGGCTATTGCTGAGATGCTGCTCCGATGGTCCTGAAAGTTTGAATAGTGCTACATGGTGATGTATTCATACGCACCAAGGAGATGAATTGAAAGCACAAGAGGGGTTTTCAAATACTTAGTTGACAGTTTCATCAATAGGCTAATATTTATACAGAAATAGACTATATATCATGATTTATTGGGAGAAACCAGTGAGATCAGACATTCAGCGCCCCCATATAGCCTCAATGGAATGACCCATTGATTCATAACCACAATTTTCCCACAACTGTGAGATTGGCATATCACTCTCTATGGATGAAATCGTTGAGTGATCAACTGTTTGAAAAGATGGCGTAATATGATATGTTTTGTCGTTTGTTAAAACCTATTATTCAGAGTAATCTCTGTGAAATACCATCTTTCATCTTAACCAATCAATGGGCTAGTATATACAGTTGTGGGAAATGTGGTTAGGATACAATGGATCATTCCATTCAGGCTGTATGGGGGTGCTGAATGTCTGATCTCACTGGTTTCTCACAATAAATCATGATATATAGCCTATTTAGGTATATATATAAAAGGGTCCTAGACTCTGATGTGACTCCTTTTTGGTGTGAAAGTAAAGCAGACCAACCACAAGTCTGAGTGAAGGTAGATGTGTGAGCGAGTCAAAAGTGCACATAACTTGTTTTATAGCCTCTATTTATACAGGATTAATTTGTAACCATGGTAACGTTTGCTCTTCTTTAAAAAAAAAAAAAACAACAACTATCTAGATATAACGAATGCAAACCTCTTCAGGAGCTGCCATTGAACTGCAATATTGTATGTTTTGAATTGAATTTCTTTCAAAAATGTCTTCTACGAAGAGTTAATCTCATGTTTTGTAATCATTTCTTTTTAAAACAGGATAATGACAATGTTGTTTAATAAACCTGGTATCTATAATGACCTGCAGACAACAACACCTTCAGACACACAACGAAGGCGAGATAGCCAAAAACCTTTTCATATACATACATATACAAAGGCACATTTCTATAATAAACATCAACTTTATTCATCGGGCTAAATGTAATCTACAGTGAATTACAAATTATACTGAAAGTAAAACCCACTCACTACAGTTATAAAAACCTGACACTGTAAATTAGCAGCATATAAAACATTTATCAGCTCTGCATAATGCTGCGCATAAGAGTTATGATTTATCTTTAATATTGCAAAAGTTATACGTATATGTATCGTAGTAAAAAAAAGTTTTTAATTCAATGAAAGAAAAGCTTTGCAGTAAGTTGTACGCATTCAAGCAGGTAATGCTAGAGATGAGCTAAATTAATTTGTGTTTGAGTTCACACCGTCTTTTATGCATCCATATCTGCCTCTCGATGGTGAGTGTCACTTTAACGCTGGAGTCAGATTAATGAGGCGTGAACCTTGGAAGAGGCTAACTGAACACACACTGTTGAGATGTGTGTTCTGCTGCAGAGGGCTTCGTCAGGCAAGATGGCAACCTCCGGCTTCACAGGCGTCTCTCCGTCTCTCCGTCTCTCCGTCTCTCCGTCTCTCCATGGCGGCATGTTAAACAACTGAAGAGAGCGGGGAGTTGTTTAGGCTCCCGAGCTTTTCGATGTCTGTTCACACCAGTTACAACATGTGGCCCGTATCGGGTTTCATCAGGAACTGACTGCGGCCTTGAAAGGACATGTGATGGGTATGGAAAGCTGAAAAGGGCCATTGAACGCCTCTATTTTCACACCATTTATGTTAAGAACGAATCTATTTGAGGCATTTTTTACCTAAAGGGCGTCCCTTTTTGCGTCGCTCTTCTTAGGAACTTTAAAACGCCCCTTTTAACGGTGTATAAAAGTAATATGGCGGGGTTTTTTACAACGTTTTTCCTTATGGTAATAAGCCCCTCCTTCTGTTTTGTGTAGCCAGTAAGCCCAAAGTTTCTGTAACCTATCGGTCAGAAGTAAAACCACACCAAAGCAATGCAAGTGTCTGCCATTGTTAGGATTTGATCTGTGATTTCTTTATGAATTACACAGTATTCAGATAATTAAATAGTAATTTGCCTATTAATATAATTACCTTGTCTGCCTTCATTGTCTTTTAGAATTACCTCTTTAATCACTGTCGTATAAATATAACTATTGGGTTCTGTCACTGCAAGAAGTGGGCACTTAGATAAAATAATTGTCTTCATTCACTGATGATTGAGAATTGTGCAGTTCGGACTATCACACATTGATTTGCCTGAGAATATCATCACCTTACCTTGTTTCTTTTAAAAGTTTCAATTTTAGAAATGATTTCCATCCATACATCACATGACTAGTCACATACACTGGCCCTGCGGATGCCAGTGTAAACAGGAAGTAGATGGTTGCTTAGTTATAGTGTTCTTTAATAATAAAGAGTACTATATTAATAAACGGTTGGGCTTAATACTTAAGATCTTCTTCTAAAATATTCTTCTATATACTCAGACAGATACATTTCATGGGAAACAAAAGTTTTATTTTTTAAACTTAGCTACAAGTCTTCCTCTATCTCAAATTTACTGTAAAATGAACACTTACACAACAATGTTTTACCAGAATATGAGTCAAGACATTTGGTCAACACACATCTCGGAGTTTTCAAACTACCACGGCATCGGTAGCGTGTTCAAACTCCTTCGTTTTAGGTGCTCTAAAACTCCAGAGTAGTGTGGACTCTAGGCGTAAATGTGGCAAAAGATATGCGTTTCATATAGATGTAGCCTTAGTTTCGTATGTGTCACAAGGGAGGGTAGGCAGCAGCCTATGGAAGTGTTGCCTGAGTTTATTTCTGAATAATGGAGGCAAATTATCCACCTGCAAAACACTTGGAGTGACCGGGGTTCAATCCCCAGCCGATCCAGCTTTCCGACAAAACACAACAGTCAGTGTATATTGATGGGAAGCCGCAGGGGGTCACGCTGAGGGGGATAGTCTGAGGGGGATAGTGAGAACCTCTGCATGTGTATTGCCCTCCCACTGAGGCTCCTTGCTGGCAGGTGAAAAGAGGCAGCTAGTGAAGGACAAAAGGCATTCGCCTGATCTCCACCCCTGAAGGCCAACAGAGGGAGTTAAACCCCAACGAGAGCATGGAACTCATTAGCTGGCTGATTCATGTAGAGAATGGATCTGGATCTGTCAACAGCTAATCCACTCAAAACAGTGAGTGCTACCATATGAATGTTCTTTTGTCTAAAATGTGATGTTTTGACATGAGTTTGAACGTAAAGATGACGCCCGGTTGCGGAGGGATTCAGTCCGTGGCCTCTTTCATCGCAAGCTGTGATATGCGACATCAGACAGTTTCCTCTGAGAGCTCTTTGCTCACATTTCCATGCCCGATATTGGGAGTGACAACCGTTTTTCCATACAGGACTCTGTCACCGTTTGTGACCTGCGTTCAGACGGTGCTCACGAGTAGCTTTGAAAAAAGACTGGAGCTGATTCACGATGGCAGCACACCTCCATCGCTCACTTCACAGCCAGGATCTGTTGAGGAGCAGCTTTTTCTCTTACATCAACGCTGAATGATTCAACGCCTCATTAAACTCAAGCGGCTCATTTAAGGCCACCTTAGCCTCGAAAGAGAGAAAGAAAAAGTGTGTCCATTATTTAGAAAATCTTCAGGCTTTATTTGAAAGGGGCTGCTCCTGCAGGGCTCATTTTCCAAATAAAAGCTACTTGTTCCTATCTACTGCGTACGGCCGCTGTGAGAATTATAAAGGGTAGTTCAAGGGGATTATTAGAACCGACAGTCATGAAACAAAAAAAAAAAAATGCTTGAACAGCAGGTTCTTGTAACCGAGCAATTATTTGGTATGCATGCATGAGAATACAATAATGAGGAATGGATACAGAGAAAAGGGCTCCATTTGAGCCCATTAGGCTACTTCTGTAGCACCTTAATTCCTCTGGCTTCAGGCGAAATGAGTCAGGTTTGTGAGATTGGGAGTATCTGTCGGGAAGTGGCTCCCTTTCCCAGAGATTCAGAGGCTCATCCCTGCCTCGCTCACTCTCTGGCCCACAATAATCTTTCCAACCCTCAGGGCAGAGCCAACCTTTAGGCTTCCAGATACTTGGTGCATGCTGATGTGTGTGTGTGTGTGTGTGTGTGTGTGTGTGTGTGTGTGTGTGTGTGTGTGTGTGTGTGTGTGTGCGCATTCTTTTACTTTAATACTTTGGAGGGTTTACTTGACGGTGAGTGAAGTGAAGATATTAGCTTCTTCTACGAGGGGGTTTAGACACGAATTCAGGCTCGAGGTCGGGATAAGGATTAGATTGATGTCGTACCTGTGAATTGAGGCCCATATTCCAGAAAATTTGAGGAAAACCCAGGCTGAAGACACTTCACACTTTTAAATATCAGCTCCGCCCTGCAAAGGCTGAACACTACATATTGACTACAATTTTGGTCAAATTTATAGAAATGTTATCGAAATATATAACTTATGCGAAATAAGCTAGTTGTTAGCACTGAGTTGTGGCAGTAACGACACTCTGGCTTGGTAATCTGTGGGATTTAGCAAGAGAGCAACATCAGTTAGAATCTAACAGGTAGCACAGCCACTGACAGCCTGAAGCAATAATTACTCTCTGAAGAATTCACACATACATTTCTAGAAACTGATTATGTGGGTTTTTACGAACGCTTGCACACCCATGTGAAACATTCTTTCAGGGAAAATAATCTTCAAACAGACATTCGGACCATGTCTCGATGTTAGCTGATTGTCGCCTGCAGGAATATGTTGGCCAATGAAATGCTTTGTTCCAACCGCTGCCAAAATGGGGGAATTTGGTTTGTCAACACTTCAGCCAAATGAAGGAGGCTGGAGATCGCGCAGCTGGGATACAATGAAGATGATATTATAGCTCATATGCCTCACCAAAATTGGACAGACAGAGAATCTTCATTTCTTCTTTCTCAGCAGATCTCAGCAGAATCTCCGTGTTTTGGTGTGGTTAAGTTACCTTTAAATTACATAATCAAAGGCATTGTAAATTCCTTTATTAAACTATTTTTGACAAAAGTATTAATAGAAGATGAAAAGACACCTAGTAAAACAAAGATACATCTAATCCCAATGAGATAATCAAGATAATAATACTAAAGTCTATTTTCTTAGTTCAAATGCAGAATTTTCTCATTATATTCTGTGATGATAATCCAAAAGGCAGAGCGTATCTGCATTATCTAGCTCTAGGTTTTATGGCAATGATTTTGTTGGGTGAAATAATCAACCTAAAAAGGCATAAAATGAAGTCACTACAACCTCTCCATCGGTCACACACTTTGCCAGCCAGCCTGAAAACTTTCAACCATTTTTTGCTTTTTTTTGCCATTGCTTCTGTAGTTCTTATATTCTGCCTCAGTCAGGCACAACTGTCTGGAATTTTACCGAGATGTCCTACATGAACTCGAAGTCGGCGAATGTCAGGTTTTGATGCCGGGACTGTATTCATATAGATACCAACACAATACAGTAATCTCATTTGCCTCCAAAGACCAGAAAGCAATGTACTTGTAACATGCAGTATTTAAAGTGAGAAAGGGGCTTGCTTCATGTCTTATTTTGGGCTATTGGTACTAGCCCCAGAGCTATGGACACCTACCTGTATGGAAGAAGCAAACTGACTAATCAGTCACTATTATTGATTTCCCCCCCGCCCCCTACACCTACCCCCAACTCATATTTGTAAAAAGCTTTAATTTGGCCCATTGCTCTTGGCGATGACAAAATGACATTCTCTCCTGTTAGATTCCACCACTACAGATATTGATATATAATACACATTGTCGCCTCGGTCTCAAACCTCAGGGGTAATAATGCTCCCGTTTAATGATTCATTAAATGACTTCTATGGCAACGGACAACCAAATCAATAATTGTGAACATGGACGGTCGTTGCCCGAAGCAAGAGGCATCAGGGACGGGACTCTAATATGCGGTGGCATCAAAAGAAGCCCGGAGCTGCAGCAGCAACAGCAAACAGGAAGCTAATGCTGTGGAAAGAGAGGGAGGACACAGTGTGATTTCACTGAGACATCTCATCTTGTCACCATCAGCATCGAGAAGTAAACCCAAACTCAGACAGGTTGTTAATTCACTAAGACAACGCTTTAGAAAGTGATCGTGTTTGACTTCAGCGGATCAGCGTCTGTCCTCAAGAAATTAGTCATTTCCAGATGAGTTTTCTTTTGGTAATGATTCGGCTGCTTTTGAAAAACAGATTGTTCTCCTCCACTACTCATTGTATGACATGGTTCATTTACTGTGCAGATGCCTTTGCAGCAGTTAGCCTTGTTGTTGTTGTTGTTGTTGTTGTTGTTGTTGTTGTCCAACAGCGTTTGCCATTGTGTTGGCGGTGTTCACCGTTTTTGTATCTCCATGTACTTACGGTGACCAGGCGTCCCAACAAATATCCACAAAACTCTGAAATGTCCCGCTTTTCAGCAGTCGAAGCCAAATTGTCCCAGTTCTCCCCCCAATTAAATTAATATTAGTAATATGTACTATCAAATACTTGTTTTCAACACTAACATAGATGTTTGTCATCTTCCAAACATAACGCACCACACCGCGCAGTGTTTCTATATGTGTGTCAATACATGTGTGGAGGCCCTGTTGCAGACAGGTTGTTATTGAGCTATTAATCTTATGAACAGAGTTAATTAACTCTGTTCATAATTGAATGAAACAGTTCAAATAGTCTGAACTCGCTAGAGGCCATGCAAATAGGAAGGTCAGTGACCTTATTTAAAGTGAAATGACACGTACTAAATTGATTAGCATTATCATTATTCGGCACTAGTCTGTAATATACCCTCAAAATTGAGTCTGTTTTATTTGTTCAGCCCAATAACACCAATGTGCCTCAAGGGGGCTTTACAATCTGTACAACATACGACTCTATGATTCAGAGATGTAGTTGTGTCCTCCAAAGGGGGAAACATGCGTCTTAACAGCAGCCGTGTTCGTCCCGTACAGGAAACGTTAACGCTGTTTGCATGTACACCCAAAGTTGAAATATTTGCAAGTGCAGGTCGTTGCAGCTCACAAGTGCAATATATGCGTCGGCTAATTATAATTCATTCTAAAATGTGAATAAAATAAAAACTACTACTATTTCAAACAGTTTCTACCACCAGAGTGAGTTCAAACTGTACAACTTGATCTTTACTCAGCAATTCCATAAAGATTTTTTTGGGAAATTGTCTTCAACCCCCCCCCTCCCAAAAAAAAAAGAAAGAAAGTGTCCATGGTGTGATGAAAGCCTCTCTTTGCTGGAGCATATCATATTTAGCAGTTATCAGGGAGGCTGGCGGGTTAACTATACACACAGCTGGGCCGAGCGGATCCACGGGGCAGATAATAATGCTGGAGGTGAAATACAGCTGGAGAAACTAATGAATGCCCCGCCCTCTCGCCGCGTGGCAGACAGAAGCTGTGGTTGATGATAGAGGCGAAGGGTAGAAGTAGCTCACAAGATCTCCACTCATTTCCATCTATGTGTGTGTGTGTGTGTGTGTGTGTGTGTGTGTGTGTGTGAGTGGGTATTGTGCCATGTGTGTGAGTGCTAGCATGTGTGTGTGAGTGTGTGTGAGGGGGAGGGGGGGGCACACAGATGGGACCATACATCAGGTCCATTTTTTTTTACGGCCAGGGTCCATTTTGAAAATGGCCTGGCAGGTTAAATATCATTAGGACCACAGTGAATCAGATGGAGGGAGGCTTTCAGAGTAATGGACACCTCTCTCACACACACACACATCATGTCAGGCCTGCCGCAGAGGGTACAAAATGTTCATCTATTTAACCCTGACTATGGTGAGGATGGTGTGTTTGTTGGGGAGTCCTTTAATGGAAGCGCAAAGGACATACACATTACTTTTCAGAGGGAGAGGACACTTCATAAATACAGAAGGAGAAAAGCCATAAATACTGAGAAGAGACATAAAGTGTGTGTGAGTGAGTGAGAGAGAGAGAGAGAGAGAGAGAGAGAGAGGTATAAAGGAGCAAAAGAAGGGTGAGATAGGTTAACAAAATGACAGAGAGAGCGAGAGGAAATGCTTCAGAGCTGAGACGCAGCTATCAGAAGGCCAGAGACCAAACCACAGCCAGGGACAGTCGTTAGACCTTGGCTGCCCTTTAGGGGTCAAAAGCATGAGGGGATTTATTGGAGCTCCTTAGTAATCTCCAATACTGACAGGAGAGGAAAAAAACAAACAGCATTCAGAACCTGGAGGACCGGGGTTCCTGCTTTGAGCTTCTAATATTTATTCAGAATGAAAGAGAAAGTGCGTGGAAGTTCGTTCTCGTCATCTAGAACAATTTTGTTTTTAGCTAAAAAAGGAAGATCTTAACTGAAGGTTTTCTCTTGATCAGTTGTCATGACCTTTGGGCCGCTGAGGAGCCTGATTGAGACACTGACGAAGACTGACGAAGACGCGTGACGAAGGCGGTTGCTGATGGTTTACCAACCGCAGCCCACAGAATATGAACCACCACGACGTAGACTCAGTCTGACTTCATTGAGTTTTGACATTTGACGCGACAAACCCGAGCATCTTTGATCAAGCCAGCGGGTGTCAACACTTTTTAGGAGCTTGCACCCACAAAACTTGCTAAGTCGTCTGGGTGGCTGGGGCAAAACCATTAGCCTAATTAGCCTGTTAGCCTTGTATATTTAATACTCTGATAACAACTTGGTAGTTGCCAGAGGTAGTTGTTTGTTTTAATGAGACTAGATTTCTCATTTGGGTTTATAAATATACTGTATACAACCATTTTATTTTTAGGTAGACTGTTTTTATGTCCAGAGCTATGAGCTCACATAGTTACTGACAAGTTAACAGCAGCACCTGTCAAGACATCAACCTGTAACCTGTGATGCTGAGCAATCATTTCCTAATCCCCTCTCTTTTTGTCCGTCAGCCCTCTGTGTGTTTGGCTCCTGTCTCTTCTCACAGGTCCTCCTCCCTCCTGCTCTTCATGCAAACCACGGCGTGCACACACAAACTCCGGCTAATGCCCGCACGTACGCGCACGCACCTCTCACTCTAGTTTCCGGCAGGCGCTTCTGTGACTGACAGAGTATTAGGGAAGTGACTGATGGAAAGAGGGAGGGTGGAGAGAGGAGGGAGGAGAGCCGGGGTCACCTTGGCAAAGGGAATGAGAAGTCGATGAAGAAAGAAAAGTCTTTCAAACGGCAGTCATTGCTTTGCCACAGCTGCTTCTGCTGCTATTACTGTCACTTCTGCAGCTGCTAGTACAATTGGCACCATTCCTGCTTCTAACACAACTGCCACCGTTACCACTGACGCTGCCATTTTGCCAGAGCTATGACTGCTACTGCTCCTACTCATGTCGCCAGTTCAACCACCAGGGTAGACAAGAGGAAGACAAACTAGGTTCAGTGATATTTCATCTTTTTCAAATTCTTACTATTTACATTTGTTGTTATGCGGTGACCTTTAGTAACCTATAGGAACTGATGACAACTGAGGGTGTCGGGGACATTGGTGTGGTTCCACCACATCCAGTGAGGGGGGAATGAGGCGGACATGCCCGGCGAGGCCGAGTGGCAGGGCTGCTCTCTGCTCACTGGTGCACCCGGTGGAGTTGCAGGAGCATGACTGTTTGTAGACCTTGGGGACATTGAGGCCTGGGACACCACACATTATGATAAGCCGTGTGCCTTTTGAAGTGCCTTTTTTCATTTGTAGTTATGTATATTTCAAAGTTGCCTTTAAGTTTGTGTTGTGCAATACTCTCCTAAAGTATATTTAAGTAATTTGTGTGCTGTATACAAGTTGTCATTATGCCAGTTTGTTCCCAACATCTCCTTACCTGTTTTGGAAAGTCTGCATTTTGATTTTAACGATTAGTTCAGCACATCTTTTCCAGTTTGTGCTTATGAACGTACTGAAATGCTGTGATTAAAAACTTGGACAAAGTGTTATGCCACACTTCTGTCCTTGGAGAGCTCTGGAAAAGGAAAGATCGAAGAGACCTTTGACTTATGTAACTACCATCATCGATTCGACACTGAAGCGAGACGTTTTTTCTACAACTTACCAAAAATAACACTGTCCAACAAATGAAAAAATAAACAATACTGCTAAACACAACGTATTTGGAAAATATATAAATGAAAGCAAATGATTGTTTTTTGACCAACTCCTCAAACAAATCTAAAAATTGACTGGTGTTAGCTTGTATATCCTGGAAGCGTTCTTTCTCCTTTTTCGCCTCCTCTTTTAAAAAAGTTCACTAGGGCCCCCTAGTGGCCCGTCTTTTTGTGGGCGGAGAACAGGCAGAGATGGATGGCTCCTCATCCTGCTCTGTGGTGGGGCAGCTACTTGTGCCATGCTGTGCAGAATCCTCTTCCTCACATGCCTGGCCACAAGTAGCTGCCCCAGCTCCAGAGGGTGATGAGCCTCTCCCACTGGGGGCACGTCAGCCACAGGCTCGTGGTTTCCCCCAACACATGAGTCCATCAGGACTGTGGGCTCAATAGAGGCCCCCCCCCCCCCCCCAATGGTCTCGTGCATCAGGGAGAACCACAGCCAAGTAGCTGCCGTGGACTCCCCTTCCATCTGCCCCCACCCCCGTTGGTGGGTTTTTGAGCTCCTGTAAAATATCAAAGGGGACACTAATGCTTTCCATGGAAGTGAACTGAGCTCATAAATGGGCGACTGTGGATCAGTGGTGAGCAGGGTCGTCCTTCAATCAAAGGATCGGTGGTTTGAGCTCCGCTAGTCCATGTCGATGTGTCCTTGGGCAAGACACTGAACCCCAAATTGCTCCCGTAGCTGTGCCTACGGTGTGTAAATGTGTATGTATGTTACCGACTCCTGATGGGCAGGTGGTACCTTAGCCCCCCCATCAGTGTGTGAATGATGTCATGTAGTGTTAAAGAGCTTTGAGAGGTCAGAAGACTAGAAAAGCGCTGTACAAGTACAGGTAATAAATAATTACAATATCTCACCTTATATTTTGTTTTTAAATTGTCCCATTCTTTATGGAGTGTGGAGGTGAGGTCCCTCCAGGCCCATCATCTTCATGATCTCTTTTTATAATACAACAAAACATGTCAACGTATGGCATTCCTAGTAGGATCCCATACACATGATAGTGATGTTTCATTAAAGGGCATCTGTTGTTAATGTGGCCAACAGATCTTATTCACCTGTGAAACTGTTATTCAAAGTCTATATGCTATGAGCAATGTTTATTCCCACATATACCCTTTGATTCATGGCAGCATGATTTAACGGGTTATGGATGAAATAAACGTCAGCACGTGTTGCATTAGTGTAACGTTACATTTCAAGCATAGAATTACATGAAATAACGGGCACTTAGACTTGTGTCGCTTCCTCGCCATCTCATTCAAATGTGCCAGATGTCGATTGGAGGCGGAGTCAGCGGACCACGTCTGCTTTTAAAGCTGCACAACTTCCGGGAAGGCTGCTCTCTTGCATCCTCGCTCCTGGCTCCTCAGAGTTAGCTGTTTGCTAACACGAGAGCTGTCAGCTTTGTAAGGCCACTATACTGTGTGGTGATATTAACCTTTCTCTGGAGCTTTAAGGAATCTCTAGATCAGTTGGTTTGCGCTGGTCAAAAGTGAGAACAAAGGTGAATCAAAGGAAGTTGAGGTTTTGAAGGCTAGTCAATGTGATATGCTAGCGTTGTGCACAATGTGGTTAGAGGAGTGCTTCCAATGACTTTCTCTTCTGATTGTGGTTAATGAAATGTGAGTTATTTGAGAAAGGAAACAGAAGCTGCTGTTAGCCTGTAGCTTCCAATAAAACAATTCAAACAGGACAATGACCACTGAGTTCACAAAACTGAGTTCACCAACAGGTTAAAGGGATAAGATAAAAGGAAAGAGTATCCACCTGGCTAGCAATAACTCCTATAGTACATCGCCTGTGATATACAATCTGTAAACCCTGCTGAAGATAGCCTTGTTTTATCCATCTTTGTCTTGAAAGAAAAAAATAAGTCTCTCAAGAGGTTGGCATGGAAGCAATGAATCAGTGCTTTTGCCTAATGCTTTTACAATTTTTTTTTTATTTTGTCAGAAAATCTTAATATTATAGCATTGAAATTAATATGCTAGTGGGTGTTAATAATAGCCTTTATTGTGGGTATGCTTTATCTATATTACCCATTGGGAATTTCGACTCACATTAAGTGGTACAGATGATTGTGCTAAATGCCGAAATGTATATACATTGTACTGTGTGGCAGTGAAGGAGGTGATATAGTAGATGTAAATGTATGTACTGCATAAGAAAAGGGCACATATTTCATTCACCCAAAATCACAGTCGAGGCAGCTTTTCAGGAATTACATTACCAATTGCGTAATATAGACAAAGAAGGCCAAAAATCTAAAATGTCATTATAAATATGCCTTATGCATGTCTGCTCTAATAAACGGAAATAATGCTTAGTAATACCTACAACAGTATAGTAGTCTGAAAATGTTGTGAGAGCAGATGAGGAAACTCTCTTTTTTTTCAAAAACTAATTTAACTTTTGAAAGCCTATTTGGAAGCCCAGCTCCTCCAGGCTGGTCAGTTGGAAGTCAGTTCACTGCGCTGGGCTTGTTGAACATACCTTAAGACATTTGGGGCGATGTACCGTATCTCATTTCCTGACTGTGAAAGGCCAGGATTAGTTTTGTGCTGTGGAACATTAAGCCTACAGAGATAGAGGTGCACAATGTGGACGTCTGGATTAACACTGGATTAAGTTGTATTGCAGGTCCTTCCAGGTCTCTGTGCGTAGTTGTGTGTGTGACTCACCTTCCCCTGGGCAGCAAGGTAGGTTTGTCTGAAAGAGAAGTACTAAAACTATACATACACCTTTGGAGTTCACTGCCTTATTCATCTTGATTTAGTACTTGACCCACACGCGCCTCACTACACACTCCATGGAAAACCTGAATTACGATCCCTGTTGCTACCTGCATTAAGCTTTCTAATTTTCTTAAAATATGGATGTTAAGCACATTTTCTTTTCCAGGAGAACCAATGAAAATTAGGATTTCTTCAAATTTGAATAATAAATTGAGCATCGATAATATAATTGTAGACTTCAGGTTTGCTTGGAAAATTTCCTCGAATATGACAAGATTACAAAAACCTTGTGACCAACATATATCATGCAACTACTCAGGGAACTGTGAGGAAACTAAGCTTAAATAGCGCTCCTAGTGATAGCTATTAGGTATTACAATGTGTTAAATGCTGTAAGGTTAAGATAAACAATAACACTGAATGTATTATGCAATTATATCAAACAATAACACCGAATGTATTGTGCAATTATATCAAATAATAACACCGAATGTATTGTGCAATTATATCAAATAATAACATTGAATGTATTAGGAGATTATAGCAAATAGAATGATTTGAATGTATTAGGAGATTGTGGTAAAAGCCAGACAAGAGATCGGGATAAGACCACATGAAGCAGGAGTGTGAAATGGTCACACACGAGAGATGCAGAATGAAACAGGACACCTCAAGGAATGTGTGGAAGAACAACCGTCCAATGATAACATTGGGATCTTGCAAGGAGGGGGGTTGAATGACCAAAGAGCAATGTAATCTGGAACAATTTCGAGGATCGGGGGCTTTTACACGGACTATTCCAACGATAGGATGTGTGGAGGACCCTATTGCATGGAATATATTTACGTAGTTTATAGTGTGTTTCAACTTGTAATTATGTTTGCTTTACTTTTTATATAAAACCTTTTTGATATAACTGGAACCATGGATTTGGCTGATTCTGTTCTCAGAGACAGAGAGGGCCTGCCTGTGAGAAGGCCTCTCACTCAACAGAACTCTTTACAGTCTCTTAAGGGGAGTCAGAAACAACCAAACCTATATCAACACACATTGCTTAGGCCGCTATAACAATATGTAAGAAGGAGTTACGTCCATGCCTGAAAGCTCATTTTGCTTTTCCTCACGGCCAGGCATCACTGCTGGTCAGGGGGTGGAGCCAGACGTTGTAGACATTCGGGGCTCATCCCAAACCTTTTTTCCCATTTAAGGCAGCTTTATACCATTTTTTTTCAAGTCATTGGATAAAAGAATGCATATAAATGTGTACATCCTTTGGGAAAAACGTGATTGTTGCAAATGAAAAAAAATCATCCTGTAGAGCCTCCATGCTTTTGGCATGAACAGCATTACTAATCTTGAAACCTATTTTGTTTGCCGAGTAGAGTTCACAGAATGAATGTTTTGCTAGAAAATCTTCTACATTTGAATTTATGTGACAAAAATCTGGGCTTATCAAAATGAAAATCAAGGATCCCAACAATGCCCAGTAAATGTGGTCAATGCTCTGAATTAAATATTAGGCCAACAGAACAATATTTACTCAAGTATATTGGATTTTTTTTAGGAAATAGCATAGTAGTAGTAGTAGTAGTAATAGTAGCAGCATAGAATGAAGAATGGAAATTTTCACCAGCAATATAACTTTTGCTCCATTGATTATCAGCTCCAGTCAGAGAGACTGATGGGAAATGACACAAAGTATTCGGGGGTTTTGAGAAAGCATTTGGGGCAACATAGATGTTGAATCTGTTTTCCACTGTTATGCATGACATCAACTCTTTACAGGTGAAAAACAAAAATTACAGGAGTTTGTAGAGCGATCGCACGCTGTGATCATATTGTCACAATACAGTTCCACGGAAGTCCTTAAAGGAGTAGAAGAGTAGGAAGAGGTAGTGGTTGTAGAATCCCAATATGCTGAGTAAAGTACATTTAATACATGTACTAAGAAGCAATATCAAATTATTGCTTGGATTTTATTGTACGTAAAATTGCAATAAAATCTAATGCACACAAACAGGTAAAATGAACACAAGGTATTTCATTACATCACTCAATCGGTCAAAACGTGTATTTTCCAAAAAAAAAGTCCATCCAGTCAAGTTTCAATTTCAAAGGAGTAAATATGAGACAGGGCATTACGCACTTTGATCATATTTCCTTTTACTTTAATTGCAGCTTTACTCAAACAGAACTCCACTTTCATTGGCAATTATAGCTGAGGACACATCTGAAATGCCTGTCAAACCATCAACTGTAATCGTCTCTTTAGATGGCTCTCTGGTTAAAATGAGACCATAATTGAACATAATGACCTGCCTGTGCCTTCTTTCGATGTCACTTAGTATAATAGTATACTTTTTTGGTGAGGTAGCGTCTCTAACTGAGTGCTCCAGCCATCTTAAAATAACCATTAGCAATGGCTATCATGAAAAAAAGGTTCCTCTAAAAAAGAAATGAACAAAAACAGCTCAGTCACTTTCAAGCAACAGAGGCAAGAAACGATGTATGATTGTGAGCCTTGATGAAATTCTTCCATTTTTTAATGCTGAGAAACAATGGCTGAGAGGGTCCCAACATTACCAGAGGTGGTGCACCCGGGCCTGTGGGGGCCTGAATTGGTTCCCATTGCCAATTTGTGAACATGCAAAAAAAAAATGCAACAGCGCAATAAGGGCAGCATTATGGGTTATGGTTAAGGTTATCACATGTTTCATCTGCCTACTGCTGTGACTGCTGGTGGTGGTCAGCAAGGTGTAAATTCAACTGCTACAACATCATCAGATAATTTTACATTTTTGGGTAATTTTGTTTCCTTTATTGTTTACGGTAGATAAGGGCAAGAGTGGTGCAACAAAGGACTTCGACCAGACTTGAACAAGGGATGTTGTGAATCTCAGTTGGTGTCATAACCCATAAACCACAGGGGTGCCCCATGAATACATTCTTTAAAAAAAATATCTGCCCAGCAAAATGAAAAGTCAACTAACTCTGCTTCTTTCTGCTGGCTTAAGGAAGGACAAAAGCTACATGTAGCAGCACTAGCTAGCAAGTCTTCCCTGACTTAATGTGATTTAAAAATGAATGATATTTCTCCTCTTGACCTGGGGCGCATCACGTCTGTTGACAAAGCCTACAACTCTAGCTAACTAATTTGCATATCACATTACAGTGTGGGCGGAATGAAGATACCAGAAACATGTATTAATAAGCTACCAGGTGTAAATGTAGAGCCCATGGATCAGATATCATTACCCGGATACAGATCCTTTGTTAATACCAGGTGTGAACAGGGCCTTTGTGAAGCTTTATTCTGATGTTAATTGAATAAGACGATGCATCAACAGGCTGCGTAGTGGAAGCAGCATGTTAGGAGAGCAGCAGCTCCAGTGCTCCATCTGGGTCTACACAGCACTGAGTGAAGGTCACACGAGTTTTGCTCAAATAAGTTACATGTATCGTGTCTTTTTAAAATAATCTTCCATCTTCACAGGAAGATTAGGGTTAGGCAACTAAACTACTTGCATAGGTTTAAGAAAAGAGCGTGGTTGACGTTAACTTCGTTGACAACCAAGTGTCAAGCAAGTCACAAGACTAGCGAACCACGTGAGTGTGTGAAGAAAGTCTTTGTGGTGAACAAACACTCATTGGGTGGAAGAATGGGTAAAGACAGTTCCACTGCAGCATATGGAAGTCCCCTCTTTGATAGGTAGACAACAACCAAGGATGCAAGTCCCCTCGTGGCAATTTATTAAAAAGCACATTTCCAGTCATATTCTGGGAAAAGACCTTGAAAGTCAACTATCTTTTCTATATTTTGTTTCTTTCAAAATGACCAGACACAAAGGTCCACACTTCGTTGGAGAAACCTCACAGTCCACTCTCTGTGATGTAGACATATATGTGTGTGATCTAGTATCGTGGGGTTCTTGCTGAAGGCTTCTGCTCATGTGACGTGCTATTCCATATCATAACTTTGCATACATGTTTTAGAATGGTTGCAGTCACAATGTAAGTCCTTGCATTTGTGTTTCCTCTGAGAGTCATCTTATGATAAAGATCCTCCCTGTTTTAATGGCCAGCAAAGGACACAGCACATTTATCCTTTTTCCACTTTTCATTGTTAACCTTTACAGTGACTTTTACATTCTTGAAGCTAGTCCGACTTCACATTGTGGCCTGCAGGAAAGAGAATCTTTAACCTTGGCTTACCGGCGTGCTCGATTAATAACTCTGATTGTCCTAAATGCATAAATGGTAAACAAAAGTAATTAAACTCAGAAAAAGCTATTTGGCAGATGGTAAGACGTCCTTCAAAAGCTGTTTGTGTGTGTGTGTGTGTGTGTGTGTGTGTGTGTGTGTGTGTGTGTGTGTGTGTGTGTGTGTGTGTGTGTGTGTGTGTGAACCTACACCCAAGAAATAATAGACTATAAGGGAAACATAGGGGAGATAATCAGTGTGAAGCATCTGCGAGTTTCAGACCTGAGCTGGCAGTTCATTGGATTCATAAAGATGATCTGTAATTACTGCACCGCCAAAAAATAATGAGTTAGGTAAAGTATTTCTTGTGCATCTTCCAGGATTGTCACGCTGCTTCCGAGAGAAATACATTTGACTGTTCTTCCTGTGCTGGCAGATCATCTCCCTAGATTCATTATGAAGTCATATTATCAAAGTAAAAGTGACATGAAATGTGATGAAAACTAAATTACTGGTAATATAACAGCTGGACGCTGAACTAACAGCTGGCATATTCCAAAAGAAAAAAAATGAATATTTAGAAGTATGACGACAAGAGGAAGAAATAAAATTCTGTCTTAAATTTGACCAACATGTTCTCACTCCCAACTGGTCCAATAAAGCCTCTAGCATCAGTGTTGAACGTCTCAGGGACAGCATGTCAACTTGCAAACAAAAATACTTGGTTAGCGAACAAAAGTACTTGGGTAGGATTAGGAAAAGATCGTGGTTTGGAATAAAATAAGTACGCTTGTTATGTTTGTTTCGTGAGTGGTGTTGCTTAAGTACGGAAGTTGCGGAACAAAAACGTTGACTTGGTTTCTCACAGGACACGAACAGTAACACGGACCAAACGTTGGTGTTTGACGAGTTGGGAGTGAGATCGAGTTGATTTCACCTCCAACTTGGTTTAAAATCTTTTATATTTTGTGATTATATTTGAATATATATCTACCAATCATTTGTTTTGGTCACAAGAGGGAAAAAAAAGCACTTTGCTACAGTCCCTGATTTTAATCCATGACACCAAATATAATTCAGTGCTAACTAACAACGTGTTTTTTCCCAAAAATATTCCACTTCATAACACCTAAGGGCAAAAGGGCTGTTTGCTTGTATATATTACACTCAGCATATCTTATGAATGTAAATATATGAATAAGATGTATAACAAGGTGTAATTGCCTGCTCCTATCTGCGCCTTCGAGGTGAGCGGAGCAGCGTTCAGTAAACTCTTTGAAAAGGCTTCATTTGAGTATTCTGGACCTGAAGCAGAGTGCAGCGTCCTCGTTACTTCCCATTTAGCCCTTAATTGGAATCTTCACCTGCCGCTAATTGCATTGAAGTGCTTGTTATATATTGTATCTTTCATGAGGCCGTTTAATCTCAAATAAATAACAGTAAGCTTATACCATTTATGGCAGGAATCGTGAGTCTCTTCTAAAAAAAAGAAGAGCTTTATTGTACTATACAATTAGGAGGTGAAGTGATCTTATTGCGTCTTCTGTAACTCTAAGTATGCTGCAGAATACCTGACAACATGGGCTACGTGTTCAAATGCAAGGCCACATGAAAGATGCCCCGTGGCGTTTCCTTGTAAAGGAACACAGCTAATGTTTACATGAAGTGACACTCGCCGAGACTTTGAAGCCTAGCAGGCGAGCTGAATGCATGAAACCCTCCGGAACTGTGCACACGTGTACCGCCGTGCATGATGGGAATCTCACTGGTTTGGTCCACTCAACATGTGTCAAGAATGTTTCACTCTGGACTGCTGCTAGCGAGGATAAACCGTGACCGGTAGGTGGGCCACGTGCCCCGGTTGTTACCTGTAAACGCATCGGCATATTCAACGGCAGCCGTGGATGCGCAAAAAATGGGATTTGTGGGGGATTTACACACAATTCATGCAGACGCTCTGCAAAGAGCCCGAGAGACAAGATGGGGACGAAGTACAGGAATGACCCAGAGAGGGGCAGAATGAAGATGTACAGATGGCGGGAAGGAGACAATATATAGATGAAATACAGGTGTGTCTTCCATGGACTTAAAATCCTCAAATAAACGTTTCAAAAGTTGTTCCTTTTTTAATTCAATTCTTATTCACTTTGATGGAAGCACAGCTAGTATGAGAGAGAAAAACGTTCATGAGGAGAAACAAAGGGAGAATAAAAGAAACAATGATGCCCGACCGGAGGGAGAGGAAGTCTTTCACAATCATTTCAGACTCGCCCAAGGGCACAGCGAAGTCCTCTCGCTCTCTCTTATTGCAACTCCCAGCATGCAACGGTCATTTTTTTCCCCAAGACAATCTGCTTCACCCTGGGCTAGAAATTAACATATATGCACACACACGCCCGCAAGAGGGGAAAGACTGGGGAATTAACTCGGTGTCTGGGCCGCTGATTCCTTTTTACAGAAGCGGACAAATGGTGATGACAGAACATGAGGAAACAGGAAGAGGTGATTGACAGACGGTGGGCCTTCAGTTATAGCCTAATCTTTTTCTCTTCTGCTCCCTGGACTCTGAATACAGTAAAAATGTCAAATGCAAAAGTTTTTGTTGAGAACACGTTCTCTGCTAAAACCTTCTAGGCATCCCACTGTCGCCTCACTAATCCCAACACCTTCAACTAGTAAACTGGTAGCAAGGGATTCACTTTGCGTGTAGTTTTCAATGTGTTTTAGTGAAGGCTTGGTACATTTTGGTATCGAAACAACGGCCAGGTCCCATTGACCCCATTTACACAAAGTCACATAATGGGTATTGGGCAAATGGGAACATTAGTTATTGATGATAAATGGACTTGTTCTTGTATCACACTTTCACCACTCAAAGCACTTTTAAACTACTTGTCATCATTCACCCATTCACACACTGATGGCAGGGTGCCATGCAAGGTGCCACCTGCCCATCAGGACTATCTAACCATTCAAACACCGCAAGGAGCAACTTGGGGTCAGGTGTCTTGCCCCCAGACTAGAGGAGCCCGGGATCAAAACTACCACTGAGCCACAGTCTGTCAAGTGTCACGGGCACAGGTAGTACCGGTATGGTTAGAACCGGTATGGTTGAGCTCAGTGTGGGTTTTAAATTAGGTCATCGGATGGACGCAGACAGAAACTGACCCAAAATACGTCGGGGGAGAGAGTTATCATTCATCGTCAATAATGTTTCCATAAATTGCACTCTACATATTCCCCTCTCCCTGTACGCACATCTTCCCTCAGACCAAACATCTTTAACCAACCAAATTGTTTTCAATATTTATTTACTCATTTGTTCATTTCTGGAATGATTTCATAGGCATATTTGTTTTCTCAATAATTAACTTGTGTATTTATTCTTTCTTTCGCTTGTTTGTTTGTTTAATATTGAATGAAAATGCATTCCATACTGGACTGGAAGATGGTTTACCCTGATATGCATTTGTGATCTGACCACTAAACGATCTGAGAAGCCATCATTGGAAACGGGCAGGCGCTTTCAAAAAAATACTTGGCAGGTGATTGAATAAACCATCTGTCAATCAAACTCTTACTGAAGCCAGTCGGGGGAAAACATCTTTACCATTGATTCAGTCTTCAGTCCCATTCTTTGTTCTTTTTCCAACAATGAAATATTCTCCAGTTGCGATATCACTGATGCTTTTGCAGCATCTACGCAAACCTCTTTAGAAGTCGACATATGTGCATCCTCCTCGCACATCGTGTCCCTCCTCACAACTTGTAGCTTGATATGTGATTCCGCTATTCGTGCGTGGTCTCGTGAGAATCCAGCTGCCGAGGGAGGTAAACGGAAACGCACACATGTGGCTCAGAGTAAATACAAGTGTCTTAAATCAATACGCTACATCACAATAGCTGATGCAAAACTTGGAAGTCACACTCTAAATTAAAGGGCTGGTGAGGGGAGGCAGTGGAGGACTGGGGAAACAATAACATCAAGAGGGACTGAACCGCCACAGGGCTTTCAGTCAGTTTAATAAGGTTTACTGAGCCGTCTCACCTCCTCATTAAATCTGACGGATGCTTTCGGCATCTTATATTCATCTTCTTTGGAGCAAAACTTCGCTGAGAGGCAAAACATCAAGAAAGAATCCAGAGCCCAGCAGGTCCAACCTTGTTTCTTTTTTTTTTTTATTCAAACAGATGAATGCAACCTGGGCAGGTCGTAACTTGCTGTCTTCCACTAACAAGATGTGCAGGGTCTTGTGACGTTACAAGACCCTGATGGTGGTGGTTTGGTTCTCCCAAAGGGAACAAGTGAGTTGAACTGCTTCTCGGATTAGGGTTTTGGGTTTTGGGCAACAGCTGGAACTGCTACGCACCAGCATGTGTATTTATACCCAACGTAGCAGCAGATGGACGGAAGGATCTCTGGATCAGCAGTTTACGGACAGGAGTCAAACATTCCATTGTGCCCGAGGAGAAAACATTCGAGCAAAGAAGCAAATATCACCATTGTAACAGGAAAGAAATTGACTTGTGTTAAATGTGAACTTAATTTAGAAAAAAACACATGAACAATCAGTAACAATGGTGTGAGTTTGAGGCAATAAATCATCTTCACTGTGGTCTCCTTTGTATCATATAAACGCACAATCAAAAGAATAGTTCGACGTGATGGGAAATATCGTTTTTATTATTCGTTTTTCTTGCCAAACGTTACATGAGCAGATGACACAACTCACATTTCTGTACAGCAAGCATGACGCTACAGCCAACAGGTAGCTTAGCATAAAGAGGTCACACGTTATATCACATTTTATTAATCCATATATATAAGTATGAAAAATTACAATATAACAGAAGCTGTTGTAGGTGCTGGAAGGAAGATTTGTGACCTTCAGACAGAGCCAGCCTCTTGGAGTGGATCTTCCTCTCCAACTCTTGACATAAAAAAGAAATTGTGTTTTTCCCCAAAAAGTCAAATTAGTGGATTCATTTGGCAATGATATCAGATTCAACGAAATATAAATGCTTAAATGACATGCATGTAGCACCTGCACACACCCACTCACCCCTATCCACACACACAGCACCAGCCCTGATCTAAAGCGTCGTTGGGGTTATTGACAGGTGTTTGGTGAATGAGCTCTCCCTCTCTTGTCTGGACATTTGTCAGTTGAGCCTGTAAATGTCATTAAAGCCTTAAGGAAGAAAAATAAGAGTTGTAATGGTGGGACGGCGCCAAGGTGAATGACTAGTCGGACACTGGAGTGGAGGGGACTGTTACTGTGTGGCACTTTAGTGTTATGAGGCTGTTTACAATTCCCCAACATAACTGAGCCGTCTGAACAGGACCAGAGTGTATCACCGTTGCTCTGCCATCAGGTGGGGTGATGAAACCGGCTGTTCTCAGGAACCAGCTGTATTTCTTGATGAGCAGAAGTGGAGATTGTTGACCATATGCTCTGACTGCAAGCAATGCCATTTTTTGTAAACTGAATGTATTCATTTATCGTAACAAATATTTTCCCGCTGTAGTTGTTACAGCTGGTAGAAGAAATGCATTACTTACTTTGTCATTTAGGGATGGCAGGAGTGAAAATGTTTTTCATAAAGAAACTTTCGAGCACAAATATCACATTAAGGACTAATTTTCGTGCTCCTTTATTCACAACATAATGGGAAACACTGAAGAATGCTTTCTTTTTTTATTGTCCCTGAAACACGAAAGGCTTTGTTTTATTGAACTTTTGTTTTACAAAGTACCTCTACAGGTTTGGAAAGCCAGACAGACTGATGCCTTGCGCCATGTTCTTCTTTGTAATCTTGTCAGCACTAATAACTTGGGACTCTTCCAATGCCAGTACCGATACCAGTAACCCCAAAGTGATACCGATACCAATAGAGTACTTCATTCGATTCCCATCATTGGAACAGAAGCCGTGTGTGTGGACCCAATGGCTAGCTAATCGCTGTAGAGCGGTTACCTCTGAAAACGGTGTCTCCCGACCCACAGCGGAAGCATAATGCCCACCCAGCTAAATTAACAAATTCTGCTATGGCGAGGGCCGCTGCTGCGGTGGAAGCAAAGCCATACAAATAGTCAGTTTTTCTGGCCACAAAAAGGATCCAATGCAAGTATCATTTGACTGGAGTTTTGATACGACTTGGCCCTGGTTATTTTGGTCGATACCATAAAGGTATTGAGTACCGATACCCAGCGCTACTAAATACAGTATCAAGTATTACTCCCAGTCCATCTTTATAAAACAGAGCTTCTGGGTGGCCCAATTGGTTGCCTTACCTGTACTTTGGCCAACACTGACAGTTGCTCGTTGCCTTAAATAAGCACTTTGCCTGTTTCAATAAACGTGACACAGAGGCAGACCGGCCATCTGGATATTCTCCTGACTTCCCGAGCAGCTCACAGGTTGTCCAACAGCAGCCTGCCTGGTCCATTTGGCCATGCGCATCGTGGTAAAGCTGCTGTTCTGGCTCATTTAGTCAGAGCTGTTGTTTTAATTGTGTGTGTTGAGCCAGAACAGTCCAAAAAAAAATTCATGTAATAGATTTCAGTAAAAAACAGCCACATATATAAAATTGTGAAACTAAGATAAAGATACAAACATGCCAATATTCTGTTGATTCCCATGGATTGATGCAGCTTCAAGTGGGACAATCCTCCCAGAGTGCAGCGTGTCTGAGCTCCAGCGTCGGTTCTGCTGGAGCAGTTCAGATGTTTAGATAAATGGTCAACACCATTCAGAGAGGATTTGGGCACAGTTAGGCTTGAATTATTTAAAATTGCAAATATGTTCACGGCTCATTTTCCCACAGAAGAGTCCCCCCCCACACACACACACACACTTCTGGGCCCATAAAGAGCAGACAATCACCATAAACATGACCATGTACCGTACAGCAAGCATGTATTGGGGACATCCATTGTAACAACGTTAATCCTTACAGGACATTCCAAGGTTCTTCAGATGCCCTGTTCTGTGAGCTGTTACCATTTATTTTGCTAATTTGGCCTCAAAGTTTCCCCGTCATGCTTTATAAAAGAGTGTTGCTCTTTCTTGAGTTTTGTTTGGCCCGCGTCACTGATAAGACCCTCTTTTGATGCATCAGCATTATATTTCATTATTTTTGGCTTGTTTTCTTGTCAACACTGAA
This sequence comes from Ophiodon elongatus, assembly GCA_016806645.1. NCBI lineage: Eukaryota > Metazoa > Chordata > Actinopteri > Perciformes > Hexagrammidae > Ophiodon > Ophiodon elongatus. The sequence goes on along the minus strand of JACSYO010000850.1, from coordinate 280,499 downwards.
GAGATTTACAACTCCTCAGCTCTTTGTCTGGCTAAAATATGGATTCTCAATATTTCTCTGATTCTGTCACAAGTCCAATGGCTGGAAGAGCGAGAGAGACTGAGAGAAAGAGAGATGGAAGGGAGGGCGAAAGGGGGGCGTTCATCCCCGATAGGTTGAACAGCGATCCATTTGTTTTACAAGAGACGGAACAAGCAAGAGATGAGGGATGGAGTGAGCGCGAGAGAGGGAGCTTTGGAAGAGGGGAGCAGAGCGGTGGAGAGAATAGAGGGTGTGTGCATTGAACACAAATCAAAGTTTGTCTTGACACAGCACTTTGTCTGTCGGCCTCATAAAACTGCATCTGCTCACGTTGGCCAAATATGCCCCTGACTCCTACGCACACAAACAACTGTGCACTTGTGTCTCTGCGAGGACACTCATCGACATAATGCCGTCCCCAGCCCCTTATCCAGACCTTAACCATCACAACCGAAGGCCTGACCCCCGACCCTTACAACACGGTCTCGCTGCCAACTTCTCAAATACCTCAGCCTTGGTCAGTGCCCCTCGGAGTAGGAGATCGACGCCTTCGGTACCCATCCAGCGTCACAATACAACGCATGCATAGCGTCCTTTCAAAATAGACTTCGTCTTCACTAAGTTGGTTTTAGCTAACAGGTTAGGTTGAGGGAAAGAGCACGATGGACTTTCACTTGACTGTCTAAAGATGCCCTTGACTAGTAAGTGACATATCAACTTTTACTTTTACTTTGAAGGACTGTCCCAGTGTGAGGAAGCAAAATGTCCTCACTTTCAAAAATGTGCTCACTCTGAAGGTCTGAAACTCAAATGTGTCCTCACAAAGATAGCTGTACATACTCAAGCACACACACACACACACACACACACACACACACACACACACACACAGCTTTAACAGTACTTCTTATCTTGTTCCCCCTGTTTGAGGACAGGCTTAGAATTTAATTGGCTGTAGTCGACCACTCACACACACACACACACACACACACACACACAGACACTGGCTCTTGACAAGTGGAATTATGCTGATACAGTGTTACGCGGGGAAACACTACTACTGTCAGTAAAGTACAAGCAGATATAAACGCTTAGCATCAGCTTCCATGTCACAACACGGTGATCAGACTCTGTCCGGTGATACTTTTCCTTCCCCAGGAGAACATTTCTGCCCCAAGCTGTTTGTCGGTACCACTTAAACCCTGTGTCTCCTCGCTGGTTTCTGGCTGAAAGCTCTGTGTGTGTGTGTGTGTGTGTGTGTGTGTGTGTGTGTGTGTGTGTGTGTGTGTGTGTGTGCGTGTGTGTGTGCGTGTGTCTGTCTCCACATCCACTTGCCATGTTCTTCATTCCTTCCATAAAATCCCAACAGTATGTTCACTCTAATTAAACAAACAGATTTTTTTGTCTTCCTAGGATTCAAGGATCAGATATTGTCATTCAACACAGGGTTTTCTTTCTGAAAACGTCTCACATCAGATGATTTATTGAGACTAATTAGGCAATAATGTTGTGATGTTTAATCATTGATTATCTATTAAATACAGTGTTTGACTTGAGGAAGACCATCAGTGGCTGAAACAGTTCGTCTTTATTGAGTGTGCATAATTTGAAGGTCAAACCAGGTCTCTCCTTGTTTGTTTCTCTTTCTCAAACCATGACTGGTTAACACTGTTTGAATACTTACCGCTGCACTATTAATTCGTCTGTGAATATCAGCTGCTGCTAACTCTGTGTCCGTTCTCATGTTGTGTCTCACAACTCAAGTACGAGTAAACAGTGTGCCGCATTAAAACTGCACTGACAAGTACAACTTACTCCATAAAGTTATTTGATTACATGTAATGGAATTAGCGGTGGGAAATGGCTAGCCTGGCTCTCTCCAACGTTGGGAAATCTTCACACTCACACATCAAAAACTCACAACATCAACATGTCAGATTTTGTTTAATCCATTACCACAAAAAATGTAAAAATGACTTTTGTGTTTGTTTTACAGGGAGTCCTGAGCTGTAATTATTTCTTGGCAAACGTTGTGCTGGGCATGGAGAAAAAAACTGCTGTTTGTAAGAAACTGTTATGGCCCGCAATTTCCCCTAAACCGTCCAGCTCCGTCCTTAACCCACAGACGTGAAAGCTCTATTGACCTCCTTATCTAACTCTCTGCAAGAGAGCAAATAAGCGTATTGAACTATTTCTTCAAGGTGCCCAGCTTTTGCTATCTTTCTCGGGAGAGTTTCTGCTTCCCTCCCCAATATGTGAGAAATGGAGGTGAGTAGCCAGACCCTGCTGGGGGCAAGAAAAGTCCTTTTGCAATTCAGGTGAACTGACCCTTTATACATCGGACAGCTCCCTTTTTACCGTCTTGGAACATCGACACAAGTGTGAAGAGAGACGGGTCATTTCATCTTTTCTACTAATGATGCATGCAGTCTGAGAGCCTTGACCCTGCTGAATATGAACTGGACTTCTGATCCTAAAATAAATCCTCCCACGCCCATAATTGAGCCTCTTCATGGAAATGTTTCCCATGGTAGTGTCGGCAAACATCTGAATGCAGATGGAAAACACAAAAAGTTACTTGTCAAATCTCTACTTTCTGTCAAAAGGACCCGCTTCGCATCTCGCCATCGCGATTACCTCGCCTCTGATCAACTCCTACCTCTCGCTTCTCTAATCTTCCCTCGATGCCTCCTTCCTCTCCTCTCATCATCCTCCAGAGGGTTTCACCTTTTCTTGTCCTCTCTTCTCATCTCCCAGTACCCTCTGCCGTCTCCCTTCTCCCTTTCCTTCCTCGTTCGCCCTTTTGTTCCCTGTACTCTGCCTTCATCATGCTCTCTTTTCCATCCTTCTGTCTGCTTTCTTTTTTACCTCCTCCTTTCCATTCCTTGCCCTCTCCTCTCCTCCTCTCCTTTCCTGGGGTGTTTGACAGCATTTATAAACACCCACTAAAAGCCTCTGTCACAGGCTGCTACAAGCGCCGCACCATTCAGCCTAATTCACCCTCGGTGGAAAAAGGCTTTTACTGGCTGCCATTGTGTGCGTGTGCGTGCGTGCATGGGAATAATGTGTTGGCACGTCCAGCGTTTTCATGTTGAACCGACAATGTCAGACAAAATTGTGGCTGGAAATCTGGAAAAGTGACCCGAAATATGAATCTGAAGATACTCGTGTTTGAAGAGGACTGATTTTGAGGAGGAAACGAGGGTGAGTTTTTTTTATATGCTGACATAGAGCTTCAGAACATAAAATCAATGTTAGCATAACAATAATAGTTATTAGTAATAGTATTCCAGGGGTGTGTATTCATTCAAAAATGACAATCATTTGCCTCTATCATGTATTGTTTTTGCATCATGTGATGCAGATGTATGCCCTCTACTAATAAAAGACTATAATTTGATTTTAACTACAATATAAGCTATGTTATTCACTTAATCAGAGGGGAAACCTTGCATATACACGTTTTTATAAATTTTCTTTTTTCATTAATCAATTCTATTGGTACCCTTGCACCTCTGTCAATGGATTTTTACAAATATTTCACCAATTAAAAGAGCTTGTGACTTAATCGTAACTCCATTGGATCCTCATATCTCCACCTCGCCTCCCTCATGTAAAGCGTTGCACACAGCAGAGCTGGGGTAAACAGTGGCGAAGTGATTTTGTATCGTTTCCTACTAAAGACGAGGCCCGGTTGGGTCTCTGCATATAGCATTAATGCTCTAGCTGGTGGGGAGTAGTCCAAGTTACTGGTACTAATTGAAAGAAGTGAGCTTGCCAGCTTGTTATCCAGTTAGCAAGATATCCGTATAGAATAAGGAGGGAGTGTCTGAAATCACTCCCTCAATCACTCATTGGCTAGTCCTTAAAAGAGACAATAGTTGACTCCATATGCTGCTGCAGGAGTCCTCAAACCCAGAAATGAGTCAGCATCTTTGCACCTCCACTTCCCCCTCGATGCGTTTTTTGTGAGGTTTGTGGTTAACACAAGCCGAAGAGATTTTCGGAGGGAAACCTGTGCGATTCCCACATAATTATGTCATCCTTGCATCACTCTATAGTGAGCAGTAATCTCACATCAAGGACACTTAGGAATGACCACGCGGGTGACCAAGTGTTCTTTATTATCCTCTATGAAGTCTTACTGTGTGTTGTCCTGTGAGTGGACAATGAGCTCATGTTCCTCCCCATCTCTGTTCATTTCCCTGATCCCTTTAGCCTTTCACAAATACAGTTTTTTTTAAAAAAAAAAACATACCAAATAACTAAAGTAGCGTAGCTCAAACACCCAGTTGTTGAATAGAGCCCCGGTCCGGATTAGAGGGGACCAACTGGTCTGGTGAGACTACTCAACAGTGTGACAATTTACTACAATTTACAACTTAAAAAAAGTCAAATACTTTTCATCAAGGCTATTTCTGTCCGTTTAATCTGCTGCGTACTCCAAAGGAAATGACCAGAATACATGTAACGTATCGCTTCCTGTTGGCCGGTTTTAAACGGCATTCATTCGCGTCTTTGCGCGACTTCATTTTCTGTTTGTAAAGTAACACAATAGCACATTGTCTCAAAGACGCCACCCAGATGGGCTGAGAGGGAAATGTCCTCTTGCTCTGAGTGTGTGTGGCGGCGGCTGCAGGATGGACGGGTGAGACTGAAAGAATACCTGGCTGTCCAACAATAGATCCTCGCTTTCCACGGGCTTCAAAAAACAAGACTTCAATCAGTCTTGGCTTCCTGTGTAGACCATGTGTTTGATGGAGCTGGAAGCTCCGGCTCCATTGTCCTGCTGATTTAAGCAGACTGAAGAAATGTGTGTACATGTGTGTGTTCGATCCCCTCAGGACCAAATGAGAGTGGCTGCCACTGGAAGGCTGCCATAACTAGCACACAGGACACACACACACACACACACACACACACACAACACACACACACACACAAAACACACTCTCTACTTCTGTTTCCAACTCCTGTTTTTTTTCTCTCTCAAACACACACTTGCAATCCCCCGGTCCCCCATGTGTGTGTGTTTTGGGGTTTAATTACGCGATTTTTATGGCATAATCACTTGGCCCTAATAAAGCCGAGAGAATCTTAAGGGAGATTTGCACACACACACACACACACAGCATGTGTACAGCTCCCCAGTCCATCCTCCTACTCATTGGAGCTGTCAGCTTCAAAAGGAAAGTAAATGATGTGTGGAAACGACCTTGTTTTGTTTAAAGATTCTGGATTTGTCAGCTGGTACAAAATTCTCTTATTTATGTAATTTATTGGTTGCATTTTTATCTTTTTTTCTTTTTCTTTTTTACGTCAAGATCAAGCTCAAGAAGTCATGTGAAGTCTTTCACGATACGATAAGATTCCTGCCGACCTGTCGCGTGACCATGTTACATAATTCAGGGTGAAGCAATTTGGTAATGCACCTCCACAAAATCAATGCAGCAGAGAGGCTGAGGAATCCTGACTTTCAACGTGCTCAGACAACATGAGAAGCAGATTTTCAGACACGGAGTAACTGCATACGAAGTCAATACAAAGACGGCCAAAGTGGGACGTGCACGAGGAGTGTGTTTCGACTCAAGCAAAAAGATGGGTGCTTATCTAACAAAAGGCGAGGGAGAACGATGAGGAGGAGGAGGAGGAGGAGGAGGAGGAGGAGGAGGAGGAGGAGGAGGAAAACTGGAGCTCCTTGTGAGTCCGAACTGATGCCCTAAGAAAAACACAGGCACAGCTACAGATAAGTTAATTTCAGAATACATATTACAATTGCCTTTTGTATTCTAAACTCACTTTTTAATCCCCTGAATGGATCGATCACAAAAAACTCCCATAATGCAGCTTGATGGTGTTTTTGTTTGAACCTCCCTTTTAAGCTCCAAACCCCCAGTTGGCTCTTTCTGTTAAAACCACACGGCAACCTCCAGTTCTAAAAAAGTGAAGCCGATGTGGAAGTGTCTTAAAACTTGCATTCTCTCTAGTGGCCACCAGGGGGTGACTCCTCTGGTTGCAAAAGGAAGTCTGATTGTATGGAAGTCTATGAGAAAGTAATCTTGTTTTTCTGCAATCGGAATTAACACAAGTGGGTGGAGCTAAATACAACATAATGGTGAATAGGACATATGTAGGCAACCAAAAAGTTACAATTGACTTTTCATGAACTGAAAACACACTGTGAAAGAGTTAAAGTTCAAAGACAACTCCAAGACCAACGCCATGGAAGCGATCTGACAATCAATCAGTTTTATGGTCTGTTTGACTCTAAATGGACCATAATTTACTAAATGAACATCATGCTGTATTGAAGAAGACTTGAAACTAGAGATTGAGACATAAACTCATGTTTACAATGTTTACTGAGGGAATAAATCAAGAGAGAAGTAGAGTCATTTTCTCATAGACTTCTATACAATCTGACTTCTTTTTTTCCAACCAGATGAGTCGCCCCCTGATGGCCACTAGAGAGAATGCAAGTTTAACACACGTCTGGGTTGGCTTCACTTTTCCTACCCAGAGGTTGGCACCCGGCAGTGCTCGCCATACCGTGTGACTGTATCGCTCATAGAGACCAGAACTAGCTTATTGTGGCCTTATTGATATTTTTCTATGAACAGTAGTATCACATAAAGGTTTCCTGCATCAGCTTTCTACAATATCGGAGACTTTTTTGTGGTATAAATCTTATCTTAAACGTTCTGTACTTAATGTACTGTATCAAGCAAGGCAGAACATTCTTGCTTCAGATGCTGTACTCTGTGACTTCTAACCCCTCCTGTGAAAAAGTTTATACAATATGTCATCTCATGTGAAAAAACAAATTGTAAATCATTTCAGTCTTGCAAAAAAACTATATATATATACTCAGATTGAAATTAGTCTCAGTTTTATCCTGTGGGATGGAAAAAGATGGACAGTAGATGCCAGTCTCATCCATACTTGCACCACAGCGCTCTCTCTCGACTACTACTGGTGGGTTGGTGATTGATGTCTGAGGCAAACTGAATGCAGTTTGAATCTTAGCCACAACATCTGTTTGTGAACAAAGATCACGGCTTATCTGAGAAGGAATAATTGTGTGTGATGGATGTGTGGGCTGTCAATGTGTGTGTGTGTGTGTGTGTGTGTGTGTGTGTGTCAACACCACGCAGTGGTTTTGAAGTTTCTTGGTTGTGATTTTCCAAACTTCTAGAGCTTTTACCCCAGACATCAGACATCCAAAGAGAAGCTCTTTGAAAACCGTCTTTGAGTAAGAACCAAAGTCTTTAGAAAAAATAATGTCTTTGGGTTATGATTGTGAACTGTTAATGTGTGAGGGAGATGCACGGAGAGGCAAATAAAGTGAGAAGTCTCCCTTGATATCAAACACTTCTCTGTGTGGCATAGTTCACAGGGCTACAACGATGCTTTCATTTGTTAAGGATACCCATTGAAAGCAGATCCAGAGCTGGTCTACATTCACTTCTGTGTGTGTGTGTGTGTGTGTGTGTGTGTGTGTGTGTGTGTGTGTGTGTGTGTGTGTGTGTGTGTGTGTGTGTGCGCGCGCGCGTGCGTGTCCGGATGCCAAAGGATGGAAGAAGAGAGCCTGGTCCGCTGTTTGCACAACCATTATCAGATCTAAAGAGATGCAACACGCTTGCCAGACTTGGATGGACTTTTAATTCAAAAATAAAAAGAAGGAACCCTTCTGGCAACCTTCATTCGATACAGTTTCATAAGATGCAGTCTCTCTGTTTTCTTTCTTTCAGCTGCTTATTTCAGCTGCTTATTTTTATTGATCCTGTACATTTTGTTGAGTCCCACTCAGGCAACAACATCTGGTTCTGCTGAGTGAAGCCGATGCGGAAGTGTCTTAAAACTTGTATTCTCTCTCCTGACCACCAGGGGGCGACTCCTCTGGTTGTATAGAAGTCTATAGAAAATGACTCTACTTCTCTCTTGATCAATCTCTAGTTTCAAGTCTTCTTCAATACAGCATGATGTTCATTTAGTAAATTATGGTCCATTTAGAGTCAAACAGACCATAAAGCAGGGGATGCTTTAGGGCGGGGCTTACTGAGATTGACAGGTAGTTCGTAATTCGTAGATTTTGTATGTCATCCACGTAATCATGAACGAGGAAGTATAAAGACCACAAGAGCACACCGATGGGCTGGCAGCAGGAGATGCAGATGGCTCCAACAACCAGCGATCTGTCTGGAGACCGCTGTTCCTTCTTTTCCTGTGAAACAAGAAGTCAACGTTATTTTAAATCAAGCGACGATGTTTCCTTAAGTAGTTTTGTTGCCTAACCCTAACTAAGTATTTATCTATATTCTTTTAAAACCAGACCAAGTAGTTTTCGTGCCTAAACATAAGTGAGTTGTTTCCTGAGGACGGATGTTTATTTTGAAAGGACCGTATGTATGTAACAAACAGAAATTGTGTTGCTGGCCTTTAAAAACAAAAAGAAAACGCAAAAACATTTGGTGTAATTTTTGGTAAGACATCATACAAACCGTTGAGTTGACTTTTGGAGCAGTTTTGTTACGTCACTTACGTTTTCAGTCATATTGTATAGATTGTGTATATGCTCTACTCATTGTATTGTATGTGATGACTGAATAAAACACTCTACGACTACATTACGCACACCAGTTATGTATCAAACATTCTTAATTTATGTAACAAACATACTTATTTGAACCCAAACCACTATCTTGTCCCAGGCCAGGCTTTCAGTTTGACTCAATGTACTGAAGTGTCTGAGGCCAGTAGGATGTATTATAATATTCAGTCATGATCAACATTGTAATGTGGCGACAAACACTTTAATTGAATTGCTTTCACTGTTTAGTTGCTGCATGTTGTACCTTACCTCTTACCGAAGTGAGCACTTCACCCGTTAACCCTCACGTTCACAATTATATGATGTAAGAAGAATGAACAAGGTTTCAGCTTTTCCCTTGATTTAAAAAAGACAAACGTTTTTCTCTCTGGCAAAATAATTGTTTGCTAATTCAACAACAGTATGTTTGTTGTGTTGAAAGTAGAAAAGCACTAAAGCAAGGAATAGATGAACAAGAATATATACACAACACTGTATGTGGCAAACCAGCGGAAAAGAGTGTGATAAAGTGTGCGTGTGCACGTATTCGTGTTTTAGGACTGTGTTTGTGATGCAACACGCGGCGCGGATGCAACACGCGGCGCGAGATGCAACACGCGGCGCGAGATGCAACACGCGGCGCGAGATGCAACACGCGGCGCGAGATGCAACACGCGGCGCGAGATGCAACACGCGGCGCGAGAGTCGGCGAATATTATCATGAAGATTATCTGGGATTTCCACCTCGCTTTCATTCGTGATACACGAGGTTCAAAGGGGCTAGACTTCAAACAGAGCTCAGTTCCCTTCATTGCGCTTCAGTGACCTGTCCGGATGTTGACCTTTGACCTCCCTGTGAACGAGGGCGAGTAGAACCTCTATTTAAGATTATGTTTCTGACGTGAATAATATTTTGACGCTCATAAAGTTGCGCGTCACAGGCTGTTGTTATCAATTTTGTCTCTCTCTCTGACACGCCTGATTTCCTCTGGGCTCTTCCGAACGTTAAAAGCCAGTTCAAATTTCAAAGAAGCCACATCATCAGTCAGAGAAAAACTTTCTTTCCTTCATCCCCGAAAAAACTAGTTATGTTTTTCTATTTGCCTCTGATGACTAATATTTCTGTCTGGTGTCCCCGTTTTGCCCCTGTCTTGAGTCCGTGCCAGGAGAAACTTTATTTTTCATACGATTCTCATTTCAGCCCGGTCCCAGGGATGAAGCCGGGCTGAGGGAAGCTGTGGGGACAGACTGTGACGGAGCAGAGAGGGAGGAGGAAGGCATCCTCGTGCTAAATGAAGAAGGAAGGCTGGAAATGAAACACACTGACTGTCCCTCTCTCTGCCACTAGTTCTGTTTCCGTCCGGCTCTCAGGGGAACAGGCGAGCTCTTGAAATGCCACCGAAAATAAAAGAAGTTACGTAAATGTTTCAGGGACTAGATGGGCCTCCTACTGCAGGCCGGAGCGGCAGAAAAGGATATTTCATTAGTATTGAGTCATTTGTTTTTAAATGTCAGCTTTGGTTGGCCAAATGTCACACCAAAGGCCATAACAATGAAATGCACTTTGTAATTCAATTCAATTTATTTTGTATAGACCAAAATCACAAATTACAAATTCTCCTCAGAGGGCTTTACAATCTGTACACATACGACCTCCTGTGTCCCGGGACCTCTCGTGTAACACTTTGATACACAAAACACAAATCCACCTCAGGCAGATGTCTTTTATTATCAAAAGAAAATGTAAAATGTTTACTGTTTCATTGTCCTATTCCGTGAGGAATTCACTGGTATCTTTTTCCTCAACAAAAAAACCCAATAACATTGGTTCTCTTGTTTCAGTGTAAAAGTCCCTGAAACAATAAAAAGTGGTTAAGCATGAAAGTTAATTCTATACCTTGTAAATAATAGTTTGACAAAATAATTCCAACTCAAGGTTCACTTACCTGCTTTCTCTGGGTATTTCAACTGGATCGCATGGTCTTCATCAGAGAGTACGGAGTTCCCCCTGGAACCGCAACCGGGCTGCGAGGACATGTTGGCCTGCTGGCCACAGTCGGAACTGCAGGTCACGTGACACGCGCTTTTACTCAAAAATACTTTTCCCACCGAGCACAAACATGACAAAAGAAATGGCTGCAAAACAATGAATACATTTGAGTGAGCATCACAGACACCTTGAAACGACGCTGGCCTTCAGATTTGATCTATAGGTCCAACAAATTCAAAAGGTTCCTAAGAGCCATACCAGTATATTATTCGCATGCCATTCATACTTACAGGGAGCTCTTGGTGAGTTATATCCCATATGACTTACATTGGAATTTCTAATGTAAGTCATATTGGATATAATACATACTATTGGAATTAATTGGTCTTGGCACACAGAACAGTTTTCTTCAGCCAACACCGACGAGAAGTCCTAAAGGGATCACAACAGCCACGGAGCTTGCATGTCAACAGATCCATCTCCATGACAACTGAGAAAAATCCATTTCTTGAAGAAGACAGTGAGATGCGGTTGAAAAAAAGAAAGAAGCAAGTAAGCGACCTTGTTTTGCCAGACCAAGTCACTTCCTTGTAGCACCGCCCAGATTTGCAGTTGACAAACAATCTCAACTCAAGGTCATTTAGTTGCTCACGTTGCGCAGTCCTCACCAGTGGATGGAGACGGTTGGATTTCTGTTTTTCTGTTTTTGTCTTTTGAGCCGTTTAAGGACTCTCGTTCATGTTGGTTTCTAAGTTGTGGCTCCGTGGGTTCACACTAAAATTGAAGCAAACGTTTATCACGGAGCGATTGCAGACAGTGCCGATGCAAAGACACTGATAACGCGGCGCAACTTTGTGAAAACATGTCAACTGGTGGAGGAGTTTGTGTGGCGCTCTGTGACAGAAGCTTATCAGCGTTGTGATTGGCTGTCTTCAGGCTGCAGCGCTCTACGGTACAACCTCAATGTCCACGCTTCAAACAACAATAATGCTGCCGAAGATTTACGCCTGGACTACGTTATTTTTAGTGTTGATTGTAGTAAAAGGGTGTCCTGAAGGACGTTTTTTCTTATATTTAATATTTCTTATTTATTTGTATTTCTTAATTAAATACTTTCTTTCTTTATTATTGTTTTTGCATGCTTATAAATATTGAATACCTTGACAATTTTAATCTTATATTCAGTTGTTTAGGGTGTCTTTGTAACATCTATCTGGGGACTACAGATTAAAAATAGCCTCCCGGTGATGAATGCACTGTCCCTAACAAAAAACAACAACAATAATTATCAAATAAAATGCAACAAAAGTGTTTTTTACGTACAATGGTTGATATTTTTTTAATGTTATGACTTGGCTGATTCTTTGAGGGAGATACAAATAGAAATGGTGTTGGCTTAAAGCTGAAGATAGTTCACGTGTCACGTTGCTTGTAGGAACACAGTTGTGTTGGATATAATCAAAACACTCAGGTTATGTGTTACTCGTACACAACCAGCTGCATTGATCAGTTCACAATCAATATGTATTCAAAATACAGCGTCTGTCAAAGACCCAGGTGGACAACGCTGCCTGGCAGCAAACAATCAGAGCAGCGCCGACCGACCCGACGGCTTCACGAGGAGGCGTGTTGCTGCCGGGCGCCACAGCCTCCAGCGACACGCTTCCTGTGTGACAGCTCTTCACAGAGCGTTCCCTCACTCCTCCAGTTCGACCACGTCATCGCAGATTATTGCAAAAACAACATTTGCAGCAGTTTGATGTTGTATTATAGTTCCTGCATATTGCCATTAGTCAAATGTTGCATGGCTACTCTCTTCTGCTCAATGTCTCCGTGGATACAACTCTCCTGTGTGTGTGTGTGTGTGTGTGTGTGTGTGTGTGTGTGTGTGTGTGTGTGTGTGTGTGTGTGTGTGTGTGTGTGTGTGTGTGTGTGTGTGTGTCTGTGTGTGTGTGTCTGTGTGTGTGTGTGTGTGTGTGTGTAGACGCACAGGGCAGCCACTAAATCACGGATAGAATGTTACATTTTGACTTTTTTTGCATTGGGTCAGACCAAGTGGCCGTGATGGAGGTGTCCACTGAGGGAGGTCAGACCAACCTTCACCCAGGAGGCCGTTGTTCGAGTCGCATGTGAAACCAAAAGTGAACGTTGACTTTACGCACGTAAGAAAGTAGACACGTTTACCCTCGTTACGTTGTGACTTTATTATTTTAACACGAACATTCATATCACAAGACAATTATTTGTCACTCGCAATTGTCACTAAAAATATCTTTTATATATTTATATAATATATATATTTTTTATATAGCTAATGTTCAGCAGTTTCCAGTATTCAAACTGCCCCCCTTCCCCGATTTCGCACACTGAACACAAACTGTGATCTTTTTTTCCTAACCTCTTCCAAGTAGTTGTGTTGACCAAACCTAAGCAATGCTTTCATAACGTTGACCCCGTACATTGACCCCGTGCATTGACCCCGTGCATTGACCCCGTACATTGACCCCGTGCATTGACCCCGTGCATTGACCCCGTGCATTGACCCCGTACATTGACCCCATGCATTGACCCCATACATTGACCCCGTACATTGACCCCCTTGCATTGACCCCGTACATTGACCCCGTACATTGACCCCGTACATTGACCCCGTGCATTGACCCCGTGCATTGACCCCGTACATTGACCCCGTGCATTGACCCCGTGCATTGACCCCGTGCATTGACCCCGTACATTGACCCCATGCATTGACCCCATACATTGACCCCGTACATTGACCCCCTTGCATTGACCCCGTACATTGACCCCGTACATTGACCCCGTACATTGACCCCGTGCATTGACCCCGTGCATTGACCCCGTACATTGACCCCGTGCATTGACCCCGTGCATTGACCCCGTGCATTGACCCCGTACATTGACCCCGTACATTGACCCCGTACATTGACCCCGTTCATTGTGCGTTCCTGAAAGAGTGATACGAGGCTGATATGAAGCGTACTGGTGTAGAACTGTCCACATACCACGTAGCCTGGGGTTTGCAGAAACACCAACGTTTCTTCTGCCGCCCGGGTTTGGACAGAATGATTATTATCCTTTAGTAAGACCGGCTTGAGCCAGGACCTCACTTAAACCCTTCTATTAGGCCCCACCTCTCTCTGGACATTCATTTGGAATCTGCAGCCTCCTTGGAAACAAACAAATGGAGAGAGTGCTTTTAACCACACACACACACACACACACACACACACACACACACACACACACACACACACACTCACACACACACACACACACTCACACACACTCGAGGGTCTGGTGGCATTGATTTGCTCTGTTGCTCTGGTCCTGTTTGTAATTCAGCACCTTGATTTGTGCTTGTGGGGACACCAAGTCGGAGGAGATGTTAATTTGATTCAGCCACCGGCTGTTGTTGCATCGGGGGGGAGGATGAGGGGGAGAGGGGGGGAGAGAGGGGGGAGAGGGGGGGGGGGCAACGCCACCAGGAGCAAAGCGGCATCCATCTTTATCTTAACGGCAAATTAGATATTATGGCTGCTGTTGACATTCGGCGTCTCTTTTGCCGTCTTTCTATCTCTCACCAAGACATAAGACGCTCTTCCTTTCTCTTGAGGCCTCTTGTCCCCCGGCCTTTTCTTTCTTTCTTCTTTTCCTGTTTGTCTGTTCCTTGTGACTGGGAGAGCGGGGGACACACTTTTCAAAGCTGGAGGCTGGGTGACACACACACACACACACACACACACACACACACACACACACACACACACACACATCTGCTCAGAAGACTTCAGAAGGAACATTTGATCTGCCTCTTAATTCACCTGCCTCTGAAATCAAGTCAAAGAAAAAGTGACAGGTCCCACAGCGTAGTGCAGCTAGCCTTCTGTAAAACAGTTGTCTCTACCTTCTTAACCTGTCTCTCTCTCTCTCACACACTCACACACACACATACACACACACACACACACTCACACACACACACACACACACACACACACACTCACACTCACACACACACACTCACTCTCTCTCTGTCACACACACACACACTCACACACACACTCACTCTCTCCCTCTCACACACACACTCACTCACACACACTCACTCACTCACACACACACACTCACACACACACACACTCACACACACACACACGGCTAATGAAATGCACATTGTGGCTTCATTCTGTCATTCCAGAGGAGGCGGCGCGGTGGTGCCTGGTGGCTCTGCGGTCTGGGACAGATGCCTCGTTGTGATGGCGCTGCTTCTGGTTCAGGTTCAGGTCCTTCGCCCTGCCTTTAACCCGCATCACCCATCCCTCTAGTTGTGTGAGCAGTATCTGCAGTTTTCAGTCTGCAAAATGTATAACTATCTAACGTTGCTGGCAGTTTAAATATTGGTTCTATACAAAGTGTTGGATTGCCACAACAGTATGAGCCAAATGGAAGTAATGACACGGAAATGAATTGTTTCGTGACATGAATTCTAACTGTGAGTTAATACAAGCGGACTGAATGAGAAGAAAACATGTTTGCAAGTCATTACTGATATATACGCTCTCACTCCATGCTGAGCATTTAGCTTGTGCCATAGCTTTTCATACCACAGGGTCCTATTCTGTACACAATGGGGCGGCCCCTGCTGCCTGTTCAGCAGCGTTCTCAGAATTCTCCTCACTGTGTGGGTGACAGGTGGACCACCAGTGCCCCTCTGTACCCCCCCCCCCTCCCCTAACACCTGGGCCTGGTGTCTCTGGCCAATAGAACCAGGGCTCTATTACTCTCTCTCTCCCTGCAGGCACCTCTGTGGTCATTCCATTCTCCCTACCTACTCTACTTCTGACACTAGGCTACTGATTCCCAGAACCTGAACCCCTCCCTGGGCCGGATTAAGGGTTGATTTTGAGCAAAAATCCCTCAACTTTTCAGAAGTTTGATGGTTTATTCATCCCTTGCCATCGTGCAAAGGCACCAGCTCAGGTATGGCCCCTCCATCTGCAGAGCCTCATCCAATTTGGGTACAGTGATGAAATCTACCGCAGCCTGCACCAGTCTTTACCCAAACAACTAACAGGACATCTGTGCTTTTGTGCACAGCAAGCTGCTGGCTGTGATTAATGAAAACAGGATTCCACACAGGTCGTAGAGGTCATATCGTCACAGTGACATTCTAAAGGACACAGAGATCCCGTCGCTGGACTTCCCCGAGGATGGTTCATTTCCAACAGGTCTCCCGAAAGTCCCGCCTGAAGGATTCTTTTTGTAATTGCCGTAGAAAGATCTAGGTCGCGACGAGCAACGCGATGGGCTCGTGGATTATCATGGTTGCAATTGTTTCTGATTACATTTAATTGCCGTGTCACAAGAGACATTCCATGCAAACATAATAATAGGATTCATATCATGAAGTTACGCAAGAGACGTGCTTATTACAACCCGGACCATGATCGTCTCCTCAACCTAACCTTGTTTGGTCCGTCTAAATCCTGTCATAGCCATAGCCTCTATGGCTATTACTGTAGGACACTGTGCAAAATATTAAAGGGGACGTTAAAGGAACAGTGTGTCGCATGAGGGGGGATCTGTAGGAAGAAATATGCGTCCAATCACCTGAAAATTAGAACTGTAGTGTTTTCGTTACCTTAGAATTAACCTTTTATACCTACATCCAGACGGAGCTGGCCACCACGTTTCTACAGTAGCCCAGGACTGAAACAAACTCTGGCTCTAGATCATTTCAGTTATTCTTTTTCAATAGTTTCACATTTCCACATCAGCCACCAAACTTCCTCCACACGTTTGGCGCGCGCGAGAAGTTCCAGTCGGTTCCAGTCTGCAACCTCACCGCTAGATGCCGCCCAAATACCGCCCACTGCACCTTTAATGCACAGTGTATTGGTACGTTATAGCTATTTGTTTGTAAAGCATGTCTGAACTGCGTCACTAACTTCAGCACAGGCCTAGAGTGTGCACTGTACGCTGTAAAACAAATGAAAAAAAAATGGAAAAAATGGAATTAAAATACATATTGGATCGGCCATAATTAAAAGTCTCACACTGAGAATATACCTGCACCACAGTACAGAAATAACAGACTGTTTGATGTCGAGAAGACAAAGCTTTTCTTCAGTAACCTGATACCTTCGGAATCATACAGGGATATTATTAGCTGGCTTATGATCCATATCATGTCCTGACCAAGACTAGAACCAGGATGTAAAGGATCGTAAGTTTAAAACTGACAGCTGATGTTGATGACATGCATGGACCAGAAGTTGAATGAAGTTCAATAAAGTTCAATTAAAAAAAAAATGTAAAAAAAATTATATATATATATATATATATATATATATATATCCTGTTGTAATAAAAAGCTCAAGCCTCAGGGTTTAATTGTCAGTGAGGACACAACAGTCTCTACCTTGAGCTTCAGAGGCGACAGACAGACAACAGCCAATAACGTCCCAGTCACAGGTAGTCCAAGTTTGCTGTGTTCTGCAGACTTCTGGCAAACACACACTCTCCATAGAGTTCTCGAGAGCCTGACTATTAATCTAAGAGAGTGTGTGTGTGTGTGTGTGTGTGTGTGTGTGTGTGTGTGTGTGTGTGTGTGTGTGTGTGTGTGTGTTTAGTTAAGTGGTGCCATCAATCTTCATTGAGCTCCTTCAGGGGAGGGAGTGAGACTACCTTTCTTTATCAGCCATCACACGTGTCCATCTGTCCCCATCAGAGAGAGTGACGGAGACACACAGAGGGAAACAGAGAAAGTGTGTGTGTGTAGGTGTGTGTGTGTGTAGGTGTGTGTGTGTGTGTGAGAGTTTAGTTAAGGCCAAAAGAGAATGCCAGCTTAATTGGCCTTGGCGGGGTTAGGGGATGTGTCAGAGTGTGTGTGTGTGTGTGTGTGTGTGTGTGTGTGTGTGTGTGTGTGTGTGTGTGTGTGTGTGTGTGTGTGTGTGTGTGAAGTATTTATGAGGACTGGCTTTGGTCTGTCGTAGACCCATGCTGACAAAGCCCCCTTTCATTCCTCCGTTTCATCTCCATTACCTTCCTCTCCCTTCTATCAGGAGGCGATCAGCCTCAGCGGACACACAGAGCTGAAACACAGAAACAGCTGGCTAGCCGAGCAGCATGCTAAAGATCACTGATTACTGTAGGTTGTTTAATCAGCACACACAGACGCAGAAATGCGACGACAACGAGTATGCTTTTGAGTTTGACTGCTGTAGCTACATTTCTTAGTGAACAAAGCAGCTGGCCACTGACTTTCCTGGAGTCTTGTATGGTTTCCAGGCAACTGGAGCTAGCTCAAACACTGCATAGCATCCACCTCCTACCCGGCACCCGGCACTCGGGACTCGGCACCCGGCACCCAGCTCC